>JARFJB010000447.1:3695000-3760000 GCA_036346205.1 Vesta saturnalis | reverse complement strand
ATGACATAGTGTACCATGTTAAATATTAAAAACAGATAAATGTTCACAGTACGTTATATTGCTTATTAATGTATTGAATGACTAGCATATCAATGAGAGTACGGTTGTGGTATTTCATCCTGAAATAGAAAATGTTTCCAAGTATGCAAAAGTGTTTTAATTTGACTATATTTAAACAAGCAAGGTGAAATTATGCAGTTTCCCTACTCTACATTTTGTGCTGTTGTTGAGTCAATTGGCTAAACTTATAAAGCAAGAGGTTTTTATTTTAACTCCACAGATATACTAATACTTTCTAAAATGTATATTATGTCTATACACGAATATCTAAAATTTATTAGCCCTAGTATTTCGTATATTAAAATGGTACTCCTAGTACTAAATTTTTTTTATTAAAATCACCCATAAGAAGTAAATTATTTCCACAGAATTAAAAAATGATCCATCCTCCAGTTTACTCCACTAAACAGGGATCTTTAACCTAAATAAAATTATAGTCGATTTTGCATTTGCTTTAGGTAAATCCTTAAAGTTCGTTAGATCAAATGGAATTAATTCTACTAGATCCGATGAAGTCCAATAAACAAACTGTTTCTAAACTTTAAGTTTCAAACGGTAAGTCTTAAGATAGTTATTAAAAATATTACATTAGGTAAATAAACCGTAATTTAACACTGCGAAAGTAGTTTTTACATTTCCCACCTCAACTTTATTACGGTCAATAACAAATGAAGTATCATTAAAACGAACTTCTGAAATTAATAATTAAGTTATCTAATTAAATAATAAATCTAAATAAACAGTGGGACAATTAGAAACAATAAACGGGTCTGATGATTTAAACAAATCTTCAGGGAAATAGTGACAACGTGATATACCTCAGTTTCGTGTATTTTAGCAAGATACCAAGAACAAAGTACGCAGTATACGTTATGGAGTGCACCAGCGCACATAATTAAATAAAACCTGGAATGGCAGAGTAAGTTCAGACATTAAGAGAAGAGAAGTGGTAACTTAAGCAGACCTCACATAATAATATTTCACGTGTCTTGTCACACAATGTGAAAAGAGTGAGAAAAATTGAGTAATGTGTTTCTTTTTTGTTTGCTTGTAATATAGGAATTAATTCAATACATTAATGAATTTTATTATTTTACGATTGCTGGCGAAACGATTTGTTTTAATAAAGAAATACGTAGAATTGTTTGCCTAAGTCGATAATATGGAATAGTAACTTAGTCTAGCTTCTGTAGCTTTTATAAATATTGTTCAGAACTTATTTGACTCAATTTACAGTCGTTTGTAGTGTTATCATGTTTCGTGTTTCTCTGAACAGTCTCTTGTTTTTTTGTCGTTGAGTTATCATTTACCGAATCTGAGTACTTTTGGAAGAGGGAGCAGATGATTGATTGATTCTTTTTAGTACAGTTGAACTGTAGACCTTGAGAGGTGAAGTTTAGATCTTGAGAATTGAAGTATAGGACAATTAATAAGTAGTTAATTATTGTGTTGTGGGACCATCGGCGTTCCGTAATTGTGCTGTACCGATACAATGTTAGCAGTTCGCTTTTCTGCGGTTACGGATTATAGTTACATCCATAACAAATTCGTTTATCATTCACTGTTTTATCAAAGAATTCCGAGTTCAATAAGAGAAGTCGAATATTTACAATTTAGCCTTATGCTGATGTGAAAAAGAAGCGTCTTCTTAATTTGATATTAACCGACGTCGGTGCCGATGTGCAGCGTGTTTTAATAATTTGTGAAATTTATGTAAATTTAAAGATATATATGATCTAAATTGTTGTTACGTATGTGGAAGTATACCGATTATAAACATTATTTCCGTGATTTTTAAGAGTAATAGGAAAATAGTTATTTCTCGTTATTTGAAGTATTACCAATTTTCGTTGGTTGAAAGGGAAATTGCGTCTTATACAATTAATTAAATATCAGAGTTATTACTTTTTATGGACCAAAGTTGCAGTTTTAAAAGAATTTGGGTGTCAGTCAAACGAGTAATTTTGATAAATTTATTTCAATCCAACCAAGGGTTTTAATTTCATAGACGTTATTTTTAAGGTTTATTTTCGAAACGGAATATTGAGTTTCATTGATAAGGGAGCATGGGATCTTATACAGAGTGGAATGTTTTTTTTTTATGACGAATCTTTCCGTCTCATTCCACGATGTGTCTTTGTTTTTAGCGCGGATGATAATTTAAAGTAATGAGTAAGGTTGGATGTTCAAATTGAAGATTGTAACAAACTTTTTACGTCTGTAATAAAATTTACGTATATGTAGGCAATTAACGTGCATTTCGTGCAGCGTGTGTTGCATATCCGACGTCGGTGCCGATGTGCAGCGTGTTTTAGAATTTGTGAAATTTATGTAAATTTAAAGATCTATATGATCTAAATTGTTGTTACGTATGTGGAAGTATACAGATTATGAACATTATTCCCGTGATTTTTAAGAGTAACAGAAAAGTATCACGTGCTATTATTCAAGAACTAATTACGTTTCATTTCGTACCGGTGATATTTCCGTTACAATCAGAGTAATGTTAGAATAGTTTTGTATAGATAATAGTTATTTCTTGTTATTTGAAGTATTGCCAATTTTCGTTGGTTGAAAGGGAAATTGCTTCTTATAAAATTAATTAAATATCAGAATTATTACTTTTTATGGAGCAAAGTTGCAGTGTTAAAAGCATTTGGGCGTCCGTCAGACCGGTGATTTTGATAAATTTATTTCAATTAAACCAAAGGTTGATTTTCGAAACGGAATATTGAGTTTCATTGATAAGGGAGCGTGGGATCTTATGCAGAGTGGAAGGTTTTTTTTATGACGACACTTTCCGTCTCATTCCCCGATGTGTCTTCGTTTCTAGGGCGGATGATAATTTAAAGTAATGAGTAATATGATTGGATGTTCAAATTGAAGAATGTAACAAGCTTTTTACTTTTGTAATAAAATTTACGTATATATATAGGCAATTAATGTGCATTTCGTGCAGCGTGTGTTGCATATCTAGTTGCATAAAAACATGCAATTTAATTAAGAGCTCGTACGCCTATCGTTCGAGTTTCAGACATATTCATGCTGAAAGAGCTTAGCGTTGTTTTGGTTAAGTTAAAAAGGTGGATGTAAGCATCCACTTTTACTGTTAAATATTTTGTATTGAAAGTGCCATATAATTGTATGGCAAGTTGTAAAAAAACTATTATATTAAAGTTTGAGACGTTTGCTTTTTTCATGCACTTTTTATTTTTTTTTTAATTTCACCTTTACCGATACTTTTCACACGTTACATACATCTACGCAGTTAGTTATTTTACTGCTAATCCAATTTACGGTATTAGTACGATTAATGAAGAACTTATTGATTTGGGATTTACAAAGCATACAAATACAGATTTATTTCAACATGAAGTAGTATTACGCATCAATTTTCCAAAACGCTGACTCAGCGTATGCATCCATTTTCGTTATCTACCGTGTGACCAAAAATAAGGTAATCTGATTCCATTAATTCCTTGCAACATTAATTACTCACAACACTAATAATTACTCATTAGTTTTTTTTAACGTTACTAAGTATTTCTGTTTATAACTAAGTATAGGTTGTGTTAATAAAATTTGTTGTAGAATTTTCCTTTAACTTGATTGTATAATGGTTTACCTGTTTATTCCATATTTAAAAACAAGTTGACGTCCGAGTATTTAATTATTGTTTCAGGAAGAAGCAACCCCGATTTTAAAGCGAACATATCTAGGTACATGTAAATATTTTTTGGTTAAGGCAAATCGATAATTTTAAGAATCTGGCCCAAATAAATCTACGACTGAGCAATGGGCAACAAATCTTGTTATTACCTAAAGTGTTAAGTAGCTAAAATTTGTAGCCATGGCTGTAGAAGTATACCTAATAGAACTTTGGGATTTATACCCGGTTAAAAGGTTATTTACAAGATGACGAAAATTAAAATATTTGTGTGTGTGTGTGTGTGTGTCTATGATCAGTCTTGGCTAAGATGTGGTTGAAGGTAGAAGGTAGTGGTTGGAACGCGAAGTACGTTATTGTATGTGGCGTTGGTGGCACGGAAATTGCTTGCGGCGTACCCGGACTATCAAGGTTTCGCGAGGCAGCGAACTCTTCGCTTTGTGCGGTTTTTATTGAAAGGTTCACCAGGTCCGAGGAATTTCATGTAAGGTTATCGTGGTCTATAAGATCTTTTATCGCCTCCTAGATTAGGAGTGTTTTTCAAGTGCTTCCTTACTTGTGGGGTTATTGATCGCTTTTTGCGAATTTGATTAGTTTTTGTGGTAAGGTATTCTGTCCCCCCATCCTTTACTTCCGCGCTTTACTATCAGCGAGCTTAACGGACGAAGTCTCACTGTATATAGTAACTTTTGTGAATATTTTTAATAAGATTTCGTGTAAATAGTACCCGGTGAAACAGTTAATATCACCAGGTCGTATATATATATATATATATATATATATATATATATATATATATATATATAAAATATAATTCAGAAACAGGAACAGAGCCTTAACACACGAGACGATTCCCAAAGACTGCCTAATACATGGAAGATAACACTAGCAGAACATCGTCACACAAGGAAACTATCACCCGAACCAGAACCATCCATACCAACATCATGCACAGCAGCACCATCCAACACCGAGAAAGAGAAAGATGGGAAAGTGAAAGCAGGGAAAACAGTGAAAGCACTGACCTCATTCGATTCGAGTAACACGGAGCCGAACAAATCAGTTGGAGAAAGAGAAAACATGAAAATGGCAAATGAGACTTTGCCGAAACGTCGTTTTTGTACTGGCAGAAGTCAGAAACATCACCAGCAGACGCGAGACAACGCCCGGATAAACAACAGTTTCATATATATATATATATATATATATATATATATATATATATATATATATATATATATATATATAAAAATTTTATAACATCGTTATCTAACTACTTGAGAACAACGTCCGTGAATTTGTGAATTGCTACTAGTGCTACTTTTGCTTAAGGAACATAAAATTACTTTAAAACTAGAGGACACAAGATTAGTTCCGATTAAGTAAGGGATATTTCATTTCCCGATTACAATTTATGACAACTGTCAGATAAATTGAAGGGACGTATTTTGTATATTATTGTTTATTGTGTTTTATTTAATAGATGGTTAGTTTATTGAATTCAAGAGCATTATTTTGTGATCTCTTCGCGAACAGCGAAAACCATCTAAATTGAAGTAAAATATAATTTGAGTCAAGGTTAATTTTAATTAATAAATGCCATTTGTTTTGAAAGTGGTCCGAAGGCAAACTCACGAGCGGACTTATTTATATTTTTGATAAAGCATTCATTTAATATAACGAATTTTCAATGGCGTTTGTTTATCTTTTCAGTAAGATTGATGATAAAATTCTAGTAGATAACTAGTTTTTGGATGTCGGACGTTTCAATAATTAACGAAATATTTAATGTTTGTGTTTACGTACCTTATTTAAAGGCGTTGGGGTTCATAGGATAAAGAAGGCTGTTGACTCAACAGCTGATTTGCTCACACGCTTCAGTAATACTTCAAGGTGTGTGATTAGGTTGAAGATTTGTTTTATCGGTAGAGATCCCGGATCACAGTAACGTGCACCAAGGGAATAAGCTCCCGTTCGGGTAAGTGAGAATTTGTCTGTTTGGCTAATTAAATCTGCACGTGTGCTCAGGAGTATTTTCTCGATTTTGTTTAATAACAGTCTGGCGCCCACACGACCTTAACACGATTGTGGTACACCCCGATTTGCGACTTTTGGTAATACGACGAGCCACCCTAAATATTCAAATTTCGAAACACGCTAACGTTATTCTCTTTGTGTCGCAACTTGCCTTCTATATTAATATTCTGATTCATGTTTGGTGTATTTTAAAAGTTTTAATCAATGTTGCAGTAGAAATTCCGATGTCATTGTAGTGATAACGTTGGATTTGATTGAATTTTGATAAATCGGAATTTCGCACATGCCCGTAACAGTCTGTGTAGTATCGAGATAATTCCATTTCATATTATTGAAATCTATAGGTTTGCCAAAAATTTTCTTAGTAAATATTTGACAAAATGATGTTAAGGTTGATTATATTGTGAATGTTTTGAAAATACGTTGAGTAGTTCTATTAATGGAATTAAGTCATAAGTTGAAAATTTTTAGGGTTCTATTAATGGAATTAAGTCATAAGTTGAAAATTTTTAGGGAATATAGTGATACAGTTATATTAGCTTCAATAACAATGTTGTAATAATTACTTTGAATATTCTGTTGTTACCATATGACAACGCTAGACGTTAATAGGTAGCAAATTTACTTACATTCCTTTTAGGCGAGGATGTTCGCTTGCAGAAGCATTGGATATTGCTTTAAGCGATAATGTTGACGCAGATATTTTCATAGAACCTCCAGATCCCAACATATATACCGATGAAGGTTCAAGAAATGAGAACACTGGCGGGCAATTTAGAACTTCAAAATCAACAAGAAACATCATTTTCACATGAAGCTGACACATAATTAGTATCAATGTCGATAAGTGGATCTTAGAACGTCTTTTGGCAAAAAAAGGCAACAGTAATGGGAAAAGGGCGCCGAGTTTGATTGTGAGAAAATTATACCACTTCCAGATCCCGATTATGATAAATTTATAAATATGTCAGAAGTGGATGCTTATGATTGTTTCATAGACCAAGAAATAATTGACTAGATAGTACGTAGAAGAAACAAAACGATACGCCCTGTTTGAAATTGTTAAGATCCAAAAATTGCAGCCGACGAAGTACGGTGTTTTATCGAAATACTTTATGTTCGTGGATACAATAATTTACTTTTAAAACGATCGTACTGGGATTCTAACGATGACATGCGAAATGAAGCCGTCTTCCAATCCATGCGAATGAACATGCTCGTTTTATCCATTCTGCGATAATACAAAAATGAGTAAGAATGATAAAGCATAGAAGATGCGCCCTACGTGCATTGTAAACGTTGTTCTAGAGAGACAGTCCGTATGCGACGAATGTATGGTAAAATATTTTGGAAAGCACAGTTGTAAGCAATTGATCAGGGGAAAACCAATCAGATTCGGCTATATAGTCTGGAGGCTGTATAGGAAGCTAAATTTTGAATTGTAGCAGGGTCAAAACCCTAAATCGAATTCCATAAGAAATTATTGAGCAAAGCGGGCAAGTCCTTTGCTAGTGTTATGGGATGAGATTCCGCAAAAAAAAAAAGAAACCTACGCTATGATTTATACATGGACAATTATTTTTCTGGACCAGAATTGTTTCTGTATTTAGCATCTTTAGGATATACAGCTATCGGAACTATAAGAGCTAATCGTATCACAAAGGATTGTCCAATAACGGACAACTATATGAGATGGATGGATAATTCAGTATTCAGTATTGTTATACTGAATACAACAATTTTATGGCAAGTACCGATCAAATCGACCAGAATTTAAACTGTTATCAAATCAATATTAGAGGAAAAATGTGGTACTGGGCGCTTAGAATGTTGTATGTGGTAATGCAAAACAGTTGATTATTTACAATAAAGCAAATAATAAAACGTCACATTTAGAATTCAAAAGGGAAGTAGCGAACACATATCTGATAAGATGCCAAAATCCGCCAAAGGGCCCAGGACGATATTCTTCACCAGCGCCGTCACTAGACAGATGAAGTGAATTTGATAGATTATATCATTCTGTGCAAAACACAGGTGATAAAACGAAGAAACGATGTGCTATGCCTAACTGTAAGTTAATTATTCGAACAATGTGTTCTAAATGTAGTGTAGGTTTATGTATAGATTGTTTTATACCTTATCACAGACGATAATATGTTCCTAAAAGTGTATGATTTACTTTCCTATTATAGTGTTATGTTGAGCTCTGAATAAACTGAATATATAGCTTAAATGTCGTTTTACTTAAAACTGATCGGATAAACGCCTAATGTTACCATATGGCAACGACTTTTTTTTAGCAGACATCCAATTAAAAAGATTGGAGCACATAACGAGAGTTCCAACATTTTAGTATTATTTGAGTAATTGAACGTAATCACAATTTTATATAACGCATGTGATTTAAAACGCAGGTACGTAAGGCCAATAACAAATCAAAATTGTTGTTGCATGCTATGGGACGGTTGTGAGCAACCTATTCATCAAAAATAAATTTACTTAATGCAGTCCTTGATATTAGATGTTATTGTATTTCCATCACGGTTTCTATACTGATTTAATACTTGTCTATTTATTAGGTACAGTATAAATTGAAAGTGTATTTACCATACTTTTAGATGCTTTATGAAATTAAAGTAGACCTTCGGTTTGTGTGAATATCATTATGACTTTAATTATACCGTGTGAGCTAATTTAAATTCAAATAGGCTGTTTTTAACTGGAAACTCGAATATATTATTAATAATTTTAAAATTTACAGAATACCCATAGTGTACAACTTTAGTCTGACATGTTTTCTTCTAATTTTAATAAAATAACAAAATATACATTTTCAGGCAATGTTTTATCTTATAATGAACAAATAAGTAATTTTACTCTACATTTGCTTACAATAAGGATTAAATTAAAATTTATACTTAATATATAAACATTGCAAGGGTTTACACTATAAAAGATTATAATTCATGTCCAAACATTAAAAATACCTTTAATTTCAGCATTAAAGCTACGAAATGACAATAAAGTGAATGCTTGATAATTATTTCTGTATTGACCTTTCGTGAGATTAGAGACAAGAAAAAAGATGTTCGTTTACAGGATGAACGGTTTCCACTGATTCATATACTGTATTTTTAAAAACCATTAATTTTACATAACCGACATTCGGCCAAGAAAGAACGCTAGATGAAACATATTTATAGAGAGAGATTATTGTATAATTTATAGTAGTACCCTAAAATGGGAGAACTTATAACTTGATGTGTTGTGTATGATATAGCTGAGGCTGATTAAATTCAAGTTCACGAACAATGTAAACGTTCACATTTTCAGTTAAATTAGATATTGATGTATTAAACACTAGCATATCCATATGTGTATGCTTGTGGTCTATATTCTGAAATAGAAGTTGTTTAATTGGAATATATTTATATAAGCAATGTAACCTCAAGCACTTACCCTGCTCTACGCTTTAGTACACTTCTCGAGTTAAATTGGCTAAATATTTAACGAGAAACTCCTTGCTTTTAGCACCTTGTAGAAATATAATACCTTTGTAAGATATTTATGTATATACATACAAAGACCTAAAATGTGTAAAGCAAGTTATTATGCCCTAACTGCGACTGATAATCTACACAACTACTTAAAAAAACTAATTTAACAAGTTAGTATAGGTGGTGTGGTAATTTTTATTTACGATTTATTTAATTCAAAAAGTACGAGTTAGTCGGCCCACCCAACACTGTTTAAGCAATTCAAGAAAACGTTGCCATAAAATTTCACAATAAACTAGATTGTGGGGTGTATAGCATCTAACAGGACCTTTGGTATCACAAAGGCTTTCAAAAATTACGGTTGGTTTCTAACTCCATAAAATTTTCTAAAAGTAACGAAATCAAAATAAAAATTTATTCAACTTTTATTTATAACTACAGAGAGTAATAAACGCTATATACAAAGTGCAATTGAAATTCCTTTATAAGGAAATGTACTATACGCTTCTATTCAAAAAATTTCTGATGCGCTAAGCGTGTGAGTGTGTGTACACTTTTGCACGGGTGAGCATGATTACGTCTAATCAATTCCCAGAAAGGTGGATTGGCACTAATTCAACTGTACCTTGGTCAGCAAGATCCTCTGCCTTAAGACCTCCAGACTTTTTTCGCGGGAGTTACATAAAAAAATGTATTCTCTAATATTTGAAAATAAAGAACAATTATTAAGACTCCTTATGGATGCATTAAACACAATTACTCCAGATATACAAGCAGTTTGCACTACATTAACACAGTAGTCCTTTTGTATAGGTTAAATCAGAGCTTTTGACGCCTCCGTTGATGACAAACGTCACGCAAACTATCAGTGTTCCTGTGCTCACATAAACTAGTGGCTAGCTATTGTTGTAAAGAAACCCATCTTTAGGTCAAACACTATCCAGCTAACCAAATAACAGAGGTCAATTTGCTTCCCGATATATTATGAGTGATGGTAGCTCACACCCACCCACTTACATGTGGCTGTTGATTTGAGCCGTTTACACGTGAGTATAGTATTACGGAAGGATGCGGTAGAAGTATCAGTGTCGCTTTGCGCCAGAACGAACAATATCTTGACGAAAATATTGTAATTAAACAGTACTGGTGATCAAAAATGGATACTTGTTTGATCGTAATGAAAAGGTTGCTTACTAGGCTATAATGTACTGTGTTAGATCTTAGAATTGTCAGCATATCTCTGGATATTGTTACACGATCAAACCGTTCTACCATTGTGTTGTGATTATAAACGACGGAATTAAAGTGGAGATGGGCGGAGTCGTGGTAAGAAGAATAGCTGAGGTTTGACTTGAAATACCTTACCTTATCATATAACTTAAGATGGGGGATAAATTCCATAATGCGCCACCACCAACTTCTTCATCATTATGTTTAATTGAGATGATAGTCTTTCAGTATAAACCACGTATAATTTTTGAAGGCCTAGTGCGTGAAGTACTTCTTGAAAACAATGTCCAAGATATCGACGCAGAGGGTTGTGACGCCCGCCTAGATCGTCATGTTACTGAACTACATCCTGACACCTTAAAATCTCACTTTTAACTGACTAAAAGGTAAGCCCCACACATACATAGGCACATGCGTTCGCACATGCGTACTCAAACGCACACGAACACGCACGCACGCACCCACCCACGCACACACACACAGACACACATGCACGTACAAACGCACGCACGCACACACACATACACGTATTGCCTTAACTGTGACAGAGCAGACTGCTAACTCAACTGTTGAGGATTGGTTACACTCCTCTCGTTTACTTGTGAACCAATTTTTATAAATCCTCCACAGTTAATGCAGTTCCGTACTTGTGTCACGGATCCTCCACAGTTAATACTCTTATCAACTTGTGTTACAAATCTTCCACAGTTAATGCAATTCCATAGGTGTGTGACGGTTCCTCCACTGTTAATGTTATTATTAATATGTGTTTCAAATCCACTCAATGCAGTTCCATAGGTGTACCTCGGGTCCTCCAATACGAAGGTTCTTATTAATTTTGTATGTTAATCTTGTTATAAATTACATACAGCTCATTGTTTAGCTTATCAAACAACAGTTTATAATAATATAAATATTAATCTCATTTAAAGATTTCCTTAAACCAATTCACCTCGCCTTTTTCAACAGCTAATAATACTCTGAACACCTCAGATAATTCGATTGATGATTTTTAACATAAACGCTAAACAATCTGAGTATGCCCCATAATCACTACAGGTGTGTATTCTCTTCTCTTCCGTATTTTTATTTTCTTTGATCACATGCTTCTGCTGCTGATTTTTTGGTTTTTTCTTTTACCTCCTTATGCGAGTTTATTTTTTCTGTTATTGTTCTGTGATTATCTTCTGTATTACCAAATTTCACTTTTTTCTTTTGATTTGTTGTATTATTTGCGACTCTGCCGTCTTCATCAACATTTCTTTCAGTATCAGATGGAAACTATTCGCTTCCAGATGACTTATATAAAACTAATTCGCCGTCTATGCTTTTTTTTGAGTTTACAGATAAGGATGGATTTGGTTCTACCTGTTCATCACGAGTCATCATGTTACCTAAATGTTTAATCTCGAATTAAAACACAAAACTGATATATTTTCTTTTTCATTTTCCTAAACTTTGAAACAGGGAGAAACAGTGGTTTTAGATAAATGGGAGCTACCTATGCCATGAACAACACTACGCATGATTACTCTAGAAAAACACAAAATAACCGAGTGATTCACAATTAATTATGTGAATCAATTTTATTGACAAATAGGTAGGTACACGACAACATAATCAAATTATTTTATAAATAGATCTAAATTAAACGTTCCTAGAGATTAATAAATTCATCTCAAAGTTTATAATAACGAAATTCGCATTAACAGGCTGAGAGTTTGGTATTAATGCTTTTCGTTTTATCAAAGGGTGTTATTAATAACCAAGGTAGGTGTCGTTCAATGATTATAAGCTAGTAAGGATCGCTATGTTATCTGGCGCGTAATGGTATATCAATGTGAATGTTTTGTTATTTAAAATTGGCAAATTCATACACGAAATTTTTAATGTAATTTTGTAATTTGTTAAGTGTGCATAGACTGATTATATATTGATTAGTAAGTAGCGTAAAGACTTTTAATGTAAGCGTCGTGCAAATTGCAATCGCCATCACTATTAGTTTATATTTCATAGGTATAGTAAGCACTTACATTTGTCTTTTAGAGTTGCTGGAAAGTGCTGGCATACAATCTAACCTATACTACTACTAGTGGGAAAACTGTTGAAATATTTAGTTAAAAGTTATTAATTTTATTAAATACATACCTTGAATAGGATTTGAACCTACGACATGTACTTTACTAGAGCACCGCTCTAACCAACTGAGCTATCGAGATACAAGCCCCAATCGATGTAAACTTTGTCTTTGTGTGTGTAGAACTGATGTAAATTTTAAATATAATGAGATGCAGTCAAATTACTTATATTAATGGAATGTGAGTCTGCAATATCGCAAGGATTCACACATACCAAAGCAACTTGGCTAATGCTAGATTATTATAAGTTGAAATATTTGTTTATCATGAATGCAGAGTCGTGTGAACGTAGAGATTTATTTATAGTCTGCTAAGAGCAGTATTTTAAGTTGCAGTAGCTGTACTTAATTTTTACAAGTTTGTGTACTTACGGCTCAAGCTAGAGTTGCCCTTATCAGTACCACTTTTCTTAATTAGTGAAGACATTATCTTTCCTGCCCTAGAAGAATTCATAACGGACTATTGCATTTGTAGTTATTACAATGCAATAGCTTGAGAACGTTATTAAATTGAAGTAAAAAGTGCGAACGCTATAATTGAGAGTAACTCAATACTGTATGAATAAATGAACACTAATTTTACATGTGCAATTTCCACTTTATTGTAAATTTGTACCAATGGTGTCGACGCTACTATGGCTTCATCAGAAGTATACTTTAAACTAATATCCAAGCGAACAGTTATTGGTTTAAATACTAAATATTACAATTGGAAAATATTACTGTTAAGGATTTATAAAAGAACATAAAACCTATTTAAAATTTAATGCGTTAAAGTAAAAGTAAATAAAGTGGGCAAAATATAAAAAACCGACAAGGCAGTTTATAAGTTTAATAATGGAAAGGAACCGAGTTCTACCTGCACATTTAGCAAAAGACTAGAATATTAAACAAAATTTGACCACAATATGATACAAGTGTAAAGTTGTGAAAAACTTTAATTTGAAATTAATAAAAGCATCCACAAATGGAAACTGACATCAATTAAGAATCCATTAATGTCTCACAAATAAATAGCTTTGTTAGTAAAAGTGTTATTCTTCAGTGAAAACACGCCCTAGTACGTTTAATATAATTTTTATTTTAATTTTAACTTTAATTTAAGCCACACGTGTTAAATTATTACAATTTTGTGGTAATTTGCTTTACCAATTACATGGTAAAGCATTCATTTCAAGGTCTGGGAAAAAACAGCAAAAAACGTAGACATACCTAAAGCTAAAATTAAAATTAAGACGTATTATTGTGCCTTTTATTAATTCTAAGATGCCAAAATCTATTTAAACGGAGATTTTCTTATTGACTATTGAAGTTATTGGAATTATATATTTTAATAGCTTCAAGTTGTAAACGAACAAAATAATAAGGTTTGTCTCGACAATATATTCATATTATCAAATTGAATGTTGTGATTTAGATTATTTAAAGTATGCTCAGCTACCGCAGATTTCTCTGGTTGATCTAATCTACAAAATCTCATATATTCTTTATGTCTTGTATCAAATCTACGTTTTGTGGTTCCAATGTATAGTTTTGCACATGAACAAGATAACACACCGGAATGATAATTGGTTTGAAGTAGCATCAGGTTACCTTAAATGTTCTTTAATTTTTCTTGTAGGTTTCAAAACAGTCCTAATCCAATGATTAATTAGGATTTTTTCAATTCTATCTGCAACATTAGGTAATGGATAGTCACTTAATGATATTAATAATTTTATTACACGTGCTAGACGTAACCATAAACAGCGCTTAATATTGGTAGTGCTTTCCTTCCTTTTATAACTAGTGTTACAGATAGAATTAAAAAAATCCTAATTAATCAAGGGATTAGTACTGTTTTTAAACCTGCAAGAAAACTTAAAGAACATTTAAGGTCAGCTAAAGATGTTGCAAACCCATTATCATCTGGAGTGCAAAATTATAATACATAGCACAATACGTAGCTTTGCTACAAGACGTAAAGAATATATGAGATTTTGTAGATCAGATCAACCAGAGAAATCTGCGGTAGCTGAGCATGCTTTAAATAATTTCAATCATGAGATTCAATTTGATAATATGGAAATGTTGACGAACTCATTATTATGTTCCTTTAGAACGTGAAGCTATTGAAATATACAAACGTCCTAATAACTTCAATAAACAAGAAGCAAATCTCCATTTAAATAGGTTTTGGCATCTTATAATTAACAAAAGGCACAAAGGTACGTCTTAGTTCTAATTTTGATTTTAACTTTAGCTTTGGGTAGTCTAGGCTTTTCCTACGTTTTTTCCTAGACCTTGAAATTAATTCTTTACAAATTATATATTAAATTACCATACCATTATAATTTAGTTGAAATTAAAACTAAAATTATAGTAAACATACTTTATTGTGTTTTCAAAGTAAAATAACACAATAATTACCAAAGCAATTTATTTGTTAGATTTGACTAGACTTCTAATCGATATGTCAAGTTCAATTTCGGATGAAAGTTTTTCACAATTTTACACTCACATACTTTGATCACATTTTGTTAACTTTGCTCTTGGATTATGACATTTTTCACGGTTAGAATGTTCTGATTTGTCTTTAAGGCAGTTTAACAATATTTCGTTTATTAATGATCTAGTTATTCTTTACTAAAATTGTATTCCATAGTTGGCTTTATACGTTTATCAAGCTGTTATATCACTAGCAGGCGTATGTCTGCGTTTCCGTATTTCACAAAATTGTTTCAACATCTTAAACATTTCCAAAAGATTTTATTACTGCTGTTATCCAAACGTTTAGATTTGTATAAACATATATACAAGAATTAAACAAGCTTTAATTAAATTTAAGGCCATGTACATGAGGGTCACTATTTATATTTTGAGCTCAACAATGAAAAACCAGTAACTTGTCATTGAAACAGATGGTTGTGTACCATTCAGAATTGACTGTTCTACGTTCCTCTAAAGGCAGAGTTGTCACATGCCCAGTTTTTCCGAAAAAACAGGAGACCATGTGTTTCGATGTGCTTCGAGTACGAACAACTTTGTTGGATTTGGTTCATCTTGAAACACCCACACAGTCGACTTCTGTTAACGTTCCGGCTCGAATGCAGATAATCTTGATTCTTCACCCATTAAAATCTTATATACGTCTGTTGAAGCACCGCCGTTGTATTTCTTGAGAATTTGTCTGCACCAATCGACGCGAGCATCTTTTTAAGATTTCGTCAAATTATCTGGATCCAACGAGAACAAATTTTACAGTATGTCGCATGACGATCTTGCATTATTAGTTTTTGCACAGCATCAATGTTTTCTTGTATAACGGCTGATTTTGGACCACCTTTGCGAATTTTGTCATTAAGCGAAAGTCGGCCTCGATTAAAATCATTATACCAGCGTTTCATAGTGGCAAAGGATAGAGCTTCATCGCCAAATGAGGAAGTAAGTTGATCGATAATCTTGATAATCCACGTCGAAAATCGTAATAAATCATCGCACGAAAATTTTCACGACTTAATTCCATCTATAATTCAACTTCACTATTTTATTTCGATCCGTTACGATGTAACTGTAATTTGATTCATGTTTAAAGTAGTTTTCAATAAACATTTAATTAAAGTGCAAGTGCCCTATCTTATCAAGTGACCCGCTATATATCGCGAGTGCACATTTATTTATTACAAATTAATTTTTAATTTAATAAAAATATTTTAAGGATTCACAAACGGATTTAATTAAAGCCTAATTCCTTCTCGGGCCGCATGGCCTTTCCTCCACCCCCAAGAGGGATGCAGCCCTTTCAAATAGCATCCCCTATTGCTACAAAATGGACAAATCAAGACCAGAGGTACAGCTTTCAGTGCCACCAAATACCAGGTAACTATCCAATACAGTCACAACAACCATTTTATCCCCAAGCCTCTCAACCAACCAATTACTTCCAATCTACTATAATACCCCCACAAATAGAATCAAAAAACTGGACTACAGTCCATAACAAAACAAATAGAAATGAAACACACGAACCTGAACATAAATCCAAACAAACAAAGGGAAACGACTACTGGCTCAACACGACTAACCGCTTTACAGTCTTGGAAGAAGAAAACCTAGAAGATCAACAACAAGACGACACCATTGAAGAGACTCCCACTCCCAAACCTCCCCCAATTTTTATAAAAGGGGTAAAGGATATCAAACCTTTAGTTCTAGTACTGGAAGCCATCGCTAAGCAGAATTATGACATCAAAGCCCTCGCAAAGTCAACAAAAACAGCCGACCACTAATTATAAATGCATTAAATGAAAAAAAACGGAACTTCATAAACACCAGCCAAAGGACGATATGAACTTCAAGGTAGTACTGAAAAACTTGCATTATTCCATTAATACGGATGAAATTAAGGCTGAAATAGAAAATTTAGGTCACAAAGTAGCTAATATACGGAACATCAAGCAGTATAAAACAAAAACACCTCTCCCTATGTTTGAACTCAAGGCTGCATCCAACAATAAAGATATTTATAAAGTGGAGTATCTCCAACAATGCAAGGTCAAATTCGAACCGCCCAAACATAAAAGGGAAATAGTCCAATGTGCCAGATGTCAAAGGTATGGCCATACAAAAACCTTTGCTACCTAAGACCGCGATGTGTTAGATGTACCGGAGACCACCCTACCGAAAGCTGTTCACGAAAACCCAAAACAAAATCTGCAGATGTTCGCTATGTGCTGTGTGAGGAAACTACCCGGCAAACTATAAGGGTTGCTCAGTCTACAAAGATTTACAGAAAAAAGTTTCCACCTAAACCTAAACCCGACCTAAACTTAACATCACTCCCATACAAATTAAAAGTTACCAACAAACACAGCCGGGACTATCATACTCGACAATAACCAAAGCTCAAACTCAGTAATCTCATACTATTAATAATGATATACATAATCAACTTCACGAACAATCTAACGACCTAGCCTCACAGCAGTGCTCTCCAAACTCAAATAATGGATCAGTTATTAAAATAGCATTGTGGAATGCAAATGTACTCTGGCAGCATTCAGAGGAGCTAAAAGTATTTATAAACAACCACAACCTTGATATTATTCTTATCTCCGAAACGCATTTCACCCAGAGAAGCCATTTCAAACTCAGTAATCTCATACTATTAATAATGATATACATAATCAACTTCATGAACAATCTAACGACCTAGCCTCACAGCAGTGCTCTCCAAACTCAAATAATGGATCAGTTATTAAAAATAGCATTGTGGAATGCAAATGTACTCTGGCAGCATTCAGAGAAGCTAAAAGTATTTATAAACAACCACAACCTTGATATTATTCTTATCTCCGAAACGAATTTCACCTAGAGAAGCCATTTTAAAATGAAAAATTATTCAATTTACTGCCCCTATCATCCAAATGACAACGCAAGAGGCGGTTCAGCAATTATAATAAAAAACTCAATCAAGTATCATCAAATAAACAACTGCTGCAAAAAATTCTTACAGGCCACCAACATAGTAATTGAAGATTCCATTGGTCCCCTAACTGTCTCGGCCGTTTACTTTCCTCCAAGACATATAGTAAAACAGGAACACTACGAAAACTTCTTTGGCACACTAGGACACCGGTTCATGGCAGGTGGTGGCTATAATTCAAAACATACCGATTGGGGCTCCAGGTTAATTACACAAAAAGGACGAGAATTACTCAAAAGGTTAGAAAGAAAAACGCCTAAAACACTTATCTACTGGCGAACCCACATATTGGCCATCGGATAGACGTAAATTACCAGACTTGGTTGATTTCGCAATTACCAAGGGCATTCCTCAAGGCTTTGTCATAGCTAAATCATGCTTTGATTTATCCTCAGATCACTCCCCAGTCCTGATATCACTATCCACAATAGCAATAAGTTCAAGTAAACATCCAAGGTTATGCAACAGTTACACAAATTGGGACGTATTCAGACACTCTATAAACGAAAACTTACCGTTAGACATCAGTCTTAAAACCGAAGAAGAAGTAGAAACAGCTGTCAAATTATTTAACGATGTAGTGCATCAGGCAGGTTGGATCGCAACTCCCGAACCACCTGATGTCATTATAACCTACGATTGCCCCATAACAATAAGGCAAAAAATTCTGGATAAAAGAAGACACAGAAAACAGTGGCAGAGACTGAGAACTCCTGAAAGCAAACGCCTATTTAATGCGGCAGCTCAAAAAATGAAAGAACTACTTAAAAAGAACAAAAATGAATGCATTCAAACATTCCTAAGCAACCTAACACCTACCGAAAGCACTGACTAGTCACTATGGATAGTAACCAAAAGGCTAAACAAGTAACACAAGCTTCACAACCAAGTTCAAGGGAAGTTCAAGAAGTCATTAGAAAACTGCAGTCCAAAAAAGCTCCGGGTTATGATCTGATCACTGGGAGAATCCTCAAAGAACTGCCCTACCATGGTTTCAAATATCTTACGCAATTATTCAATGCAATATTGCGCATAGGATACTTCCCAAATCAATGGAAAGTAGCACAGATTGTCCTAATCTCTAAACCAGGTAAACCTCCCAATGAGATACAGTCATACCGTCCAATAAGTCTACTACCGGTAGCAGCCAAAGTAGTAGAAAAAATAATACAAAGAAGACTCTCACCAATACTTAACAATAATAATGCAATCCCCAACCATCAGTTTGGCTTCCGACAAATGCATTCTACAACAGAGCAAGTACATAGAGTTGTTAACAAAATCAATGACGCATTTGAAAATAAACAATATTGCTCTGCAGCCTTTGTAACAACTCTTTTTTAGTGTTGTATAAAATATACCTCAATTTAGGATCTTTCCTTCATTTAGTTTTAAATACAAAAAAATTTTAATTAATGAGATGTTGGTATGAGGTAGGCAACTTAATTTGCATATCTACATAGTGCATAAAAATTTATAATCCTGCTTTCAATTTTTATTCATTTCTTATCTGATACATAACGCGTCGGCGTTAAGTTATTCTGCTTATATCTTGTGCGCAGGACCGCTTCATCTACTTCGAAATCCCCCATTTTTTCACTTCCTGTTTAATGTCGAAGCATGAAGCTGCTTCTTTTTGATTTTATCTAAATTTATGTGAAAGCGCCATCAATTTGGTGGTAAGAGATATTTTTTATACATTTACATAAAATTAAAGCATTTTGTTCTTTTTAGGCGTTTTCTTTAAGTTTTTTTTTCCAATTTTTACTTTAATTATACGTTTATCATTAATTCAATTTACAACGTAATTGAACTTTAAGTACATATTCGTTTTATGATTGCAATTTTTTTGAATGGATACATCCAATTAATGCAATAAGAAGTGGATTTAACAGTTTTAAGAAGAAATTTATACGGATTTTTTTAAAGATAAATTCAGTTTGGGGTGTGGCTGATAATATTATGTCAAGATTGCACCATGATGACGTAAGAATGACTTCATCTTGTTAACCTCTCCGTAATCATATTTAGATACCAGAGGTTGTCAAAAAGAAAAGTTTGTGTACAAAATTTCTAAGGTATTTATGTAGTGTTTTATTTAGTATTTTAAGCATAATTTTAAGACCTTCATTATTTCATCATTACATTTCATATTCAATAAACATAGTCTGTATATTGTTATTTTTTTACATTTTTGTAAAGTCGGTTTAATTGTTCCGATGTTCAAAAAAAAAACAATTTGGCGCTCGAGATAATTTCATTCATTTTTTACATTCTTTATTATTCATGGTAAGTGGTAATTAAGCAAATCATTTTATTTGAACCGGCCCTATTAATCTACCGACATGAGCCTAAGGCACAATTATAAGTGGTGTAAGGTTAGTATTTTTTGGATTATTTATAACTTACTTATTATTATTCAAAATTTATTATACGTTACACACTTTTTTTATTACACCTTTTTGGATATAACACAGGTTTTTGATAAAGTGTGGCATATCGGACTGTTATACAAACTGCGATCAACCTTTCCATTAAACTATTTCCTTCTTCTAAAATCCTATCTCCACAATAAACATTTCCTCATCAAAGTTGCACTGTTCTCACGAAACTCTATCCGATAAACGCAGGGGTACCCCAAGGCAGTATACTTGGGCCATTGTTCTATGTCATATATACTGCTAATCTCCCGACCACACCACAAGTTTTAACAGCGACGTTTGCTGATGATACGGCAGTCTTAGCCAATGACGACGATCCAGCTCTTGCCTTACAAAAACTACAAACTTCTCTGAATTCAATACAATCATGGTTACAGAAATGGAGAATTACAGCAAATGATACAAAATCCGTACATGTAATGTTTACCACGAGACGAGAGACGTGTCCTCCCGTTAATCTATACAACAAATCATTACTGCAACAAAACGACGTAAAATACCTTGTTCTGTACTTAGATAGAAGACTCACATGGCGGAAGTACATTCTTGCTAAGCGAAAACAACTAGGATTAACTCTCACCAAAATGTACTGTCTAATTGGGCGATATTCAAAACTTAACATCGAAAATAAGCTCCTCATTTACAAAGCTATCATAAAACCAATCTGGTCGTACGGTATACAACTTTGGGGAACTGCTTCAACATCAAACATAAAGATCCTTGAACGTTTCCAATCCAAAGTGCTCCGCATGATGGTTGACGCACCGTGGTACGTGACAAACGCAACAATTACACACGATCTGCAGATTCTAACGGTCAAGGAAGAAATTAGGAATTTCAGCACAAAATGCAAAACTCGACTCAGTGTACACCCCAATGATTTGGTAAAATATCTTATGAATCAACCACTAAATCACAGAAGACTAAGAAGGTTTACGCCCAATGAATTGCCTAATAGATTTTAATTGCATTTAAGTAAATTAGGTTTAGTTTTAGATATAAGTTAACTTATTTTCTCATTAATCACACTAGGTTTAAAAACCTTTGTATATGGAAGAGTGCTACTGAGCATTCTCTGGAATGTCATAGATGTAACTGTCAATTAATTTGCTAAATGTACTGATACAGATTGCAAATATAATGGGAAAAAAATATTTCTTTGATGACACGCAATCTTCAAATAACCGTAAACAACACAAACAACGCTATTGACAAAACGTTTGAAGTATGTTCTTGTCAACAATGTCAGACGTTTCTATGAAAACGTAAAATGGCGCCTAACTGCAAACAGTGTTGCCAAGACTCAAAATAGAAATAGTGGACCTCGTAATAAAACAATAAATCAATAATGTAATATAATTACAATTACAGAACACGTACAATTAAAATTTACTTATTGAAGTACTACAAATTTAAACTAATGTTTGTTAATAATTAAGATTACTTTGAGTAATTTGAAATTTAAACAACAAACTTCCTGAAAATATTGTAATTAATACGGAATTTCACATCTCAAAAATATTTCAGTTGCTAATAGTATACAAGTAATACATTGCATACCTAAGTTTACATTCCATTTTCTAATTCAGTGCTCTCTAATTATGTCAAGCTGTTACCCTCACGAACCTTGCTTAATTACATAAAATAATAAAGAAGTCACATTAATTGAAATGCAACTTAAAAATACTAACAAAGGCTAATGTAAAAGTACAAATGAATAGAGTCCTCTCAATAAGAAAACATATAACAAACAAAATAACCTTCTCAGATATGCAATCGGTAATCACATTGACTGTAAGTCGATAAAGTGGAATCATAAAACTGAACATATTCTGCAAATTCGATTCGAATATGTTCAGATATGTAACTGAAGCGATATTTTTCAGATAATGACACATTTCATTTGTACGAAAAAATTATTACTTAAAAACATATCAAATCGAGAAATGTGGTTAGGATGAGATAAATGCTTATCAAGAGTTGATAGCTCGCTCTCAAATGCCGTATTTACTCAAAAGTTAAGAACCAGTATCGTATAATTACAACCAAAAAAGGATTTGCTAAAGTGAGAATATCTCCAAAGTACGGACAAGTGCAGCATGAAGATAAAGGTAACTTTCAAGTAAACAATTTGCTTACAAATATGAACAGGCCTCACATTGATCGTTTTATCTAGTACTTGCATTATATGCAATCTTTTCTAAATTGCAACAAAATATTATCCAATAAAGAATTTGATTAAGATTCTTGAGAAAATTGAATTTTTATGCTCAAAAAGTGTCATTTACAACTTTTCTGCATGTGTTACATGTCAATGTGTCTAAGCTAAGCAGTTTAGTAAAAATTTATTATGTAGAAAGCAACAGCAGGAAGCAAAATAATTGGAAATTTCATCACTCGAGCGCAAGAAGGGAAAAGTGGAAAGTTCAAACTGACATTTGCAGTTAACGTGTAAGATTTTAGTCATTCAAGTGGTTAATTTACAATTAGCTCGACGATTAAAGAATAATTATTCACAGTTAATGTTAGTAGACTAAACGTAATATATTTAATGAGGCGTACAGACATGTGTTTTATTTATAACTAAACTGCATAAGATGCATAAAAGTAATACATTTCGGATATAGCGACAGGTAAAAGCGTGTACGTGCGTACGTGTTCGTGAATATGCGTGTGCGTGCATAAGTGCATACCCTTTCTGTTTAGTTACACTACTTAATGCAATACAATAGCTGTGATAATTTTGATCAAAATTGGTATTGGAACTCCTAGTAGCATTGTTTGTTACATTGTTACTAGATTGTTTAAGGTTACGTTACAATATTTTGATATGACTCATTGAGTAACAATATTACACGGAAGTAGAAGAGGGCCACTTGAAGACGTGACGTCATAATTAATTAAAAATGGTGGGGGAGGAGTGGGAGTCTGGGGAGGAGGGTCTGCGGTGGTCGGATTCTTTTCGGGGACCTTTTTCAACCCCTGGGCGGGGTTTAGCCCTCAATTAAAGTCCTTTTGGCCATATTTAAGAGCCTTTTTGATGCTCTAACCACTTGTTAGGGGTGTTAGATGCCGCCAGGATGTGGTATAGCGGCCATTTTGGATGAGTTAAGGGGGGTTAACACTAGATAAGGCCCTTGTGTCTTCATTAAGGTGGGGCCGAAACTAGACCACACCCATTCCTTCTACCTGATTGGCTGAACGTGAGACCGCCCATCTGGCTTCTGATTGGTTCTAAGCCCCACCACCAAGTCTCCGTGCTCTGATTGGGGTATTAAGCCTCTCCATTCTGATTGGTTATGACAGAGAATTTGGATTTGTATTCTAATAAGGAGCCCTAATTCTAACTTGTAAGACAGGTATAGGGCTCCAGAACCTGGTTTAGGGTCTTAACTCCCTTATCCCAAAATTTTAGTTTTTTTGTGACGCTATCTACTTGTGTAAAGGCTAATGAATGTTTTCTGTATTAGAAGTGGCTCCACCTAGCGGTATATCTTAAAACTACATACTGACCATTATAAAAAAACTCTATCGTCGGACTTGGCCGCAAAAGTATACATATATATATATATATATATATATATATATATATATATATATATATATATATATATATGTATATACACTACACTGTGTTGGAATTTACTTCTATTAAACTAATTAAAAAAATTAAATTTCATTGAACGCCACCTATGGGCAAATGGCCTAATCCCCAAATGTTTAAATTTACTCAATAACAGATAACTGCGTTAGTTTATTGAACTCCCATTAGAGGGCGAAGTTAGGACATTCAAATACAAAAGGATGTATTCTAACAATTTTTCGTTTTGAAAAACGTACTACATTTCTCGTGTCCTTAAATGCGGCCGCCATTTTACTGCCGCTATGCAAAATGTCTGAGCTATTTTAAAATTTCTGTAATTGAAGATTTTTCGGATATAAATTAGAAGAATGTAACTGTTCCAAGAATTACTTGGACTTTTCTGAAAATTACTTGTTACTCGCAAGAACATTGCAGATATAAAGGAGTTTTTCGTCGTAAAACGATGACAAATCTTACAATCATAAACAAATTACGGATCCTCCGATCGACTAGTGGAAGGCATTTCGTACCACTTCAGTGTGCCCGCCTAAAATCTTAGGGGTAAATGATGTTAATTTCACCTTATATAATACTTACGTACGTTTTTGTATTTTTGCAATCGTGGCTACTAGTCCGCTATAGAAGTTGTATTACTACTGAATTTAAACCTGGCCTGTTCAAAATTGGTAACCCGACCAAAAACTTACATCCATTCGTTGGATGTTCTACTACTACCACATCAACGATAGGGTACACTACCAAAGGTGAGAACTTTTATTATTTTTCGCATGGACTAAAATTACTACATTCTCGCTTTACGTGCTATAATCCGTGTATCTGCTCTACTCTCTAGAAATTAAAGTCTTTGAATCACTTAATGTAACTATAGTATAATGTACTTACCGATTAATGAAGTTCTTCAAGTGAACACTGCTAGAATTTTACCGATTCTTAATGAATCTACCTAATTATTAGTTTGATCTGTAATTAAGTGAACTTCATGACGTTTACATTATAACTCCTAATACTAGTTTCATTAAAGATTAATTGATTTCCTTCCTCTTTTTTTTTTAAATTAAGTTGGCGGTTTAACTATAACTCTACTTAACATTTCCGTACATTTTAGTATACCTATTTTACTTAGAAACTATTTACCTCAATTATTGGGTTATTATTTTGGACTATTATATATGTATTTTCACTTAAAATTTTACTTTTACTGTGTTTATATTTAACTTGGAACGTTAGTGCCTTTTTATTTCTTTCTTTCTAGTATCTGTGAACTGTCTTACAAAATTTTGCAAGTAATTTATAAATAAGGAATATTTTAACTTTGATTTAATTTTTGGGGTGTTATGAAATCACAGTGTATTGTTAAATAAGTTTTGGTTATTAAAACGCTTTGTAGCGAAGGTATACGTTTTTCCTTCAGTTTCTGCGTAATGAAAGATCATTCATTGTCGAAAGTTAAATTTTTAAAGTAATTAATTTTGTATATTAGCTTTCTTTGAGTTTGATGTAAAAACCCACTTTACTTGCGAACGTTGTGACTAATTTTATTTTGGGTCTATCTATGTGTTAACTGTATTTGGTATACATAAATTATTATATTATATTATTTATATCGGCATATAAAAAAAGAACAAAGGTTTCACGTCAGTTAATTTCGTTTTGCTGATTTTGTACCTACCCTTATTTTAAATATTTTAAAAATTACATTTTTGCGTTACACTATAGCTCTTTATTATTCTCTCTTCTACCTTTTTCTCTCCTTTCGTTTAATTCCCTATTCGCCTCTTTAGATATCGTTATCAATAAATCGGGATAACGGTGAGTTTTGCGTTTGGCGACCGACTTCTGGCGCCTACTGTTACAACGGCATTTTATTGCTCCCCCGCCCACCCCGAACCTTACTGAGCTATCTGTGTAATCTGTAGGTGAGTATAGAATCCCTTTCTTTTCCTCCGTTTCCCATTTAAACACATACCACTTGTATACTGAAATTTGTAATGTTTCCAACTATCGTATCACTCCCGGTATATTAGTTATATCATGTTCATTATGGGTTACACCTTTCCCCCATATCCTGTATGAATCACTTATCGAGTACTTCAATTATGGTGCTAGAAAATTAGTACTAGCAAAAAAATTTAGAGTAGGGACAATTTCAAAATTTCTCACTCATTTAAGAGAAACCAATGGCTCAATCGAAATGAAACAAGGACGTGGACGAAAAATAACAGCAATAACAGAAGGAAATATTGACAGAATAAGAGGTATTATTAAAAATCTAGGACCAGGTCAGACAACTAGTTCAAGAAGAGTAAGTAAAATAACACGAATCAAAGGAACGTCAATAAGAAGAATTAAAAAAAAAGACTTGGGCTTAAAAGTTTATACAAAAATTTACTGTCAAAAATTAACACCCGATGTTAATCAGAATAGGCTGCAACTATTGCTTCGCAAATTCAGGACGCGAGAACAAATCGGGAAAATATGATTCAGCGATGAAAAGGTATTTCTCTAAGACAACCTAAAAATACACAGAACAATAGGGCTTATACTACTTCATAAATGAACATTCCCTTGGAAAGCCTTTAATTCCTTGCCAACATTTCTCCTCTTCTATTATGGTCTCCGTTACCGTATCGCTGTAGGAAAGACTTCAGTTATTTTTGTGGACAACCATACAAACTCAAAGGTTTATCAAACGGATATCCTATCGAATATGTTGCAAGTCTGTGATTTCTACTCATTCGAGAAGAATGGGGTGTCTACTCATACATCACAGGAAACAGTAAGGTTTCTGCAAGAACAATGTCCAGATTTTATTAAACCCAACAATTGACCTCTAAACAGTCCAAATCTCAATCCGGTCGACTATTGTGTATGGAGACTGTCGTAAAACATGGTATATTACAACCACACCCTTGAAACAAGGATTAAACCTCGGATTGAGGAATGTTGGACAGAATTTTCACAAAACGTAATTACAAGTGTAGTTGGACAGTTTCGTAGTTGTTGATGATCAAGGCGGACATATTCACAGACAATTTTTGTAGTATTCTTTTTTTTAAATGTTAGTTGTATTAATTATTCATAGTTGCTTTTCTTTCATTAGGTTTTTTTAAAAATTAAATAACTTTTAAACGTTGTTCCATTTGTTTTATTTTCGCTTTAGCACGTGTATTTTCGGTAATTTAGGTATCGAAAAAACGTATCAGCTCAAATTTGAGTAAAACATTTCTTTTGCAACGATCTTAAATGCAGCATTTTAGAGAAACTCACGTAAGTCCGGTCCTGGATCCTTTGATCAAACCTGAATATCCTATGAAGAACAGGCCAGCCTACCTGCCCTGCAAAAACTAATTAAAAAGGTGCAACAGTAAAAAGTTATTAGCGAAGAAAAAGTGTGCAACTTTAATTTGTCCCACAGTGTATATACTCTTATACATATATTAAAATATGGCATGTTATATTATAGCTACATCTAACGTAACGCGTTCATTTTATTTAATTGCAAAACATCTTGTTTTTGTACAATTTCGAATAAATTTATTAAAATTGAAAGAAAGTATTGATTATGTGCTACCATAAACTTGAATTATGATGTCTCGACAATATAGTCGAGTATTGAAAATAACGTTTTTACAGTTTACAGGCAATATGAACATTTGTAGTAATATTACAAAGGATATCAAATCCCTATTTTAGTTTTACTAAAGTAACAAACAGTGTTGAAGCAGAGTAAGCATCATAGCCCTATACTTTATTTCTTTTTATAGTATATGTTTAACAGAAATTAGAATTATATTTTTAATCTTGCTTTTAGAATATACGAGACATGAAAGTAATGAACCTGATTTTTTTATTGCAGGTTTTCCTGTATTTGTACGCATCAACGTTATATCCTTGAAAGCAGTTTCCTTCAGTAGCTGCACTACCACATAGAGGCCTTTATAATCTTCATTGCAGTACTAGAAATCATCATCAAGAATTACTTTCACCTCCTCAGTTAAGCTCCTTTGAATGCTATCGATAGTACCAAGATGAAACTCTTTCAAGTGTTTTTTTTTCCTTGCAGAACGAAAAAAAGTCACACAAATCCATTTGTGTATCACAAACTGCTTAACGCAAATGACAGCATGATAGGAACCGTTGTGATGGTACACCCAACGATTCGAAACGTCCAGTCTAATGCGATGCATCTTTTCAAGTACGTGTAGAGGAACAAATTCTATGCTAAAGATCGCCATACTGTCAATAAACAACTCAACACGGTCTTTGCCTTTAATGTCGTTTGTCGTTTGCCGTTTGTCGTTTGTCGTTTGTCGTTTGTCGTTTGTCGTTTGTCGTTTGTCGTTTGTCGTTTGTCGTTTGTCGTTTGTCGTTTGTCGTTTGCGTCGTTGTCGTTTGTCGTTTGTCGTTTGTCGTTTGTCGTTTGTCGTTTGTCGTTTGTCGTTTGTCGTTTGTCGTTTGTCGTTTGTCGTTTGTCGTTTGTCGTTTGTCGTTTGTCGTTTGTCGTTTGTCGTTTGTCGTTTGTCGTTTGTCGTTTGTCGTTTGTCGTTTGTCGTTTGTCGTTTGTCGTTTGTCGTTTGTCTGCGTCTGCGTCTGCGTATGCGTCTGTCCGCGTGCGTGTGTGTGTGTATGTGTGTGAGAGTGTGTCTGTATGAGTGTGTTTGTGAGGGAGTGTCTGTATGAGTGTGTGGGTGTGGGTGTGGATGCGCCTATGCGTCTTGGCACCCGGACGTGAGAGAGTGGGTGCGCGGGTGCGTGCATATGCGTGCGTGTACGTACGTGTGCGTGCGTTTGGGAGTAATCCAGTGCCGGAGTGAGGCGGTCTATTAAGTTTTTGGTTTTTATCAAACATTTATAAAACAGCTGCGTGTTTCATATAAAAACACCAGGATATAGACCTTAAACATATCGATTAATTATGTTGTATACAATTTTTTGATACGGCGCGTAATTTAGCGGGAAAAAAAATTCCTAATGTAGAATTTAAGCGTTAGGTCAAATTTCTTCAATATCTGAATAACGATTAATTTTATAAGAAAAAGTGTAGACATATTTTGTAAATAATATTTAACTTTAAATAACTTTTTTTTCTAAAGTTTCTTAATACAACGATTAAATACGAATGAAAATAGTTAAACTGTATTATTGATCGTCTTATAGCAGCATCTCTATCTTACATGAAGATTTAATCGTCATTCCTACCTATATTCCGTTTACCGAACAAAAATATTTAAGCTCATCCCCAAAAATTCCCGAAATATTAAAATGCAACTTTGTCATTGGTCGCATTCTGAAAACCCGGAACACAAGCAATTACTTACTTTCAACTGTTATAGTTAGCGTACCTAACAGAACAGACGTCTTTAATTCTGTTTGATTCCATATTATACAGTTTAACTGTTCTACATTCTATGTTTTTTAGAATAAAGTAAAGTGTGTTTTGCAACTTAGCATGTATCCATGATTTTATCAAGATTTGCCGATAAATTTCGAATTTATTAGTTATTTGTTAGTAGCAATTGTCGTTTACGTTTATGAATTTCTTTGTATTTTCTAAAAAAAGAAAATGAAATTTTGTTATGGATCGAATTAAAATGGAAGTTTAAAAAGGAAAATGTGAATTACATTTTGGTATCGATATTTAAAGAAACCCTTTTACTAGAGTTTGAAAGGAAACATTCGTTAGTGTATTTGCAAATAAAGATAGTTTTGTAGGAATAAATGCTTTCATATTTTAATTTGGTTAAATTTCTTTGGGATTGCGTCATATAAAAAAAAATGAAATCAAAGGACGTATTCAAATATTACATTGTAAGGTACATCTTTTGCAAACGTTTTAGTTAGCCGCCAGATAGGCATCATTTCTGTTGATAAGAGTTTGGTTTTAAAATAAAGAAATTGACTTTAAATACCTAGCATTAAAGGCTAGTTTGCCTGAAAATTCCAATTTACCATATATCACACTTCTCAGATAACAATTCGAATAGAAACAGGCTTGCTGATAAAGCAATATCTACCGTTAATTTTAGAAAAATTAAGTTGTTGGGCTAATTAGAGTGGAAGGAAGTTAAAAAACCAATGTGGCTGTAAATGACATGTTTCAAGTTAAAAGTATTGGTATAGGTTTAGATGCGTACAGGTTGGGGTGGTAAAGTTACCGCGAAAAAATGTTGATTAAGGTTCATGTAGAAGGAACTATCGCTAAAGGGGTTGTTCATCCCCTTACGAATTCCAATAAGGGATCATATAATTGTTAGCCTTCACGAAACCAGTTTATACTAATGTTCAGTTAGTTCTTAGGGATATATGTATCGAAATCCAGAACAGTGTTTAAAGTACCTAGTGCTCACGCCTTCCTCTGGAGAAGGTTTCCCTTTGATTTTGCGGAAAAATACACCGTTCGTTTCAAAGTTACAACATAAGTTCACGCTAGTAAACAAATAACCTACTGTAAATAAATAAAGCTTTTTGGTAATTTAAAATATTAAGATTAAGAACTTGTACATTATTAGTGTAAAAATAATAAGTTACGCGCTCTAAATAATCTCGTTTGTAGAGTATAGTTATAGAAAATAAAATTAAGTGAACGAATTTCATGTCAATGTAAACATTAGAGTGTACACGATCAATTCAGAATCGAACCACAATGCAAGGAGCAATAGGCAGCAGTCACCTGCTGTATGATATAGTAAGCGCTCCCCAGCATCAACCCTGTCATCGAGGTTACCTCCGTGCCAGATTCTGTGTAACCAAGTGGCCTTCCCCATTAAGGTAACTTATTTTGTTTTTTTAATGTGGTGATTGACCAAAATTTAAACAAATTTTGAGTGGTTCTTTTATTATTAAGTTATTTAGGTGTAAAGGAATGCATGAACGCACTGTTTATTTGAAATATTTTATCGTTTAAATTTTGTAAGACCAGTGTATTCATTCAGAGAAGTATCCACATTTATTTGAAGTGTTTTATTAATGTTTACTCAAACTGATGAACGTTTATATCGTAATTACAATAACATTAAGAGAAGACCTTATTGAAACTCTAGCTAGGGTTACGGACAAATTTAGACAAGTTATTTGATGCTGCTAGCAGAGTAATCCAGATAGTATCCGATTTTTTGTTGTTTTCCTATTTATTTTATTTACATTATATTTATTTAGATTATTGGACTTGCATTTTTTTAATTTGAACCTACGAAATACACAGCATCTGAGGACAAGCAATGTTCGTGTTTATTACTTAATTTGCTCAAATTAACGTCATTATATTGAGTTTAGTTTGAATAAAATAATTACGGCAGAAAGATTCTCATAAGAATATGTATCTATAACGTACATTTAGAGGCCGATGAATCATTGCGTTATTTTTTTATGAACTGAGCATAACTAAACGTAATTTGGGGAATTCGATTTTAAACGATTGTGTACAGAATTAAAGTGTTTCCATTATTATTATATTACTATATTTTTGCTTGATGAAGTGAAATTATTTTATACATTGAGTTTTTGGATTAACGTAACGTGACAAGAGATTAGTGTTCGTTTATCAAAGAAGTGATTAATTTTTGCGGCACGCTATCTATTATTTTAGTTAAACATGCAAATATTTATTTTGAAGCCTTTCAGGTTGACGAAAGATTTACTGGTCCCAGAACCGTCGATGGAGATTACGTATAGGTAAGCAAGCTATTTGGGTATTTTGAGCGAACTGTGAACTATCGTAATTAGACATTTCATCCCCTATTGTGACATGTCAAATATCATGGCGCCCATTTCCGGTTTTATGACGGTTTCAGCCCCTATTTTGACTTAAGTATGGTATGCTATCCTACCGTGCGCAAAATTAATTAACATCTTACTGAGCCCCAACCGCGACTAGTCGTGCCAATTTTATCTGTTATTTCGTTTTAATGCCAGTTTATACCGTAACAAACCGTATCTTATTCTTAACGTAGTATATGACCCTTTCGTCATTATAAAAGGACGCCCTATTTTGACCTAATCCAAAACTGTTTTTGTTACTTTATTTTATATATATATATATATATATATATATATATATATATATATATATTGAGATGTTTAGAAAGGAGTAAGACAAGGATCGGACAGTTTAATTAGTAATTTCTTTAAAAAAAAGGGTGATTTCAAGCATGGTACACGTGCGAGACATTTATTTGATATAATTTGGTTCACGATGGGTTGAAAGTGAATTTGTTTTGGACAAAATAATCTGAATAACATTTATACAATTTGATTTCATCATAAAAAGTATTGTGTTACCAACAAAAATGTCAGGAATGTCAAAGAAACTTATTTCCGTAAATTCAATTTAGTACTTTAGTTTATTTCAATAAAACTCAATTTTTCGAAATTATTTTGGCACATGAATGTTTTACGGGTGTTTAACACAAAGTGTGGAGATAGATTTATATTAGGGATATTATATAAGTAGTGTAGAATGCAGGAAATTTGATAAAATTTAGGAAAGGGTTATAATATGGACATAATATGATTATTTCTCACATATTTCTGGAAGCGATTGTGTGACAAACTTAGTGATGCATTTTAAATAGTAAGAGCAGTACATTGAACATACTCACACAAAGACATTCACATATAGATACATTTTTATAATGAAAATTCAAGAAAGTGTGTTAAACGATGTGACTTCTTAATATAACATTAATTTTTACAATGCAGGTGAAATGAACATTAAATAAAATAAAAACAATTATTACAATTCATTAGGAAAACATTTTGAGTTACAGAAATGTTTTTAAGTGTAAGTTATTTGTAATTTTAGAATTAAGTTTGGTTAGGTCTTAAAATTCATGTTTTTTCACAAATTTATAGTTTTTTTGATAATATTAAGCTTAAATTATATTATTAAAGTGATTAATAGGAGGTCTTCCTCATTATTTCATAGTATTAAAAAGGATAAAATGCATTTCAGCGCAAAATTTCATGAAATGGGGGTTGAATTTAGAATTTTTCTAGATAAACATAAAATTCTTTTAAATTTAAGATTTCGAACTTCAAATGTGTGTTTTCTTATGCTAAATTTTATCAGGATTACATATATGTAAGTAATTTAAGTCTAGTTTGTAAGCTTAGGTAGTTATAAGCAAATTTAAATTAGATTAGGTCATTTCGCATATTATTTAAAGGAACCATATCTTGTTGGATGTCTATCTATTCGCAATTTTGCACAGTTTTCATTTCTGTCGTTAGATTTTGAATCCGAATTTGTATAAGAAAGATATGGCTAAATTTCTATTTTAGTTAAATGTGTAAAATTTTTCAACCAATCAGAAACATGGTTACAAAGGTAGATTTGCTAGAAAAAAATTGAAGATTTAGTAACAACCAAAAGGGTATAAAAGGAATTGCCCAGGAAGTGATCTCTCTATAATTTGTTCAGTTTTTTGAAAAGGTTAAAATAGTGTTGTGTATTTGTGTTATAAGTAAGTTTTCATAACCTAAATTAATTATCGGGAAAAATTTAATAAAAACGGAGAGAAGAGTATTCAGGTGCAATTGTTTTTATACCGAGAATAATTTAAATATTTAAGTTCGGTCTCCGATACCTGTTTAAAGTTTTCGTTTTGTCGAAGTTTGGTTACGTTATACCAAAATAAATTAGTAATTATTTTTGGTCATTGGTGTTTTATTTCTTGCTACGAATTTCTTTTAATAATTTACATTTGAGCCGGCACCTAAAATAAAAGTGAAATTAATTTAAACCTTGGACAACCTTTAAATATTTTATAAACGATACCATTCAGAAAGCAGTAATATATTTAAATAAAATATTATCAAGATAAAATTTGTGGTTGGAGTGAAGCCGCATTGAAAGAAAATATTACCAGTTACGGAAGCAAACGTGATCTACAACCCGAGTACCTGTTAGCAGTTAATGGGTATATGGTAGCAGCAAGAATTAATTGGAAAGTGCCTGCATCGAATTGTATGAAGACATCAGTTGGAATTTGGAACATTTATATGTGAGTCACTTTTGAATATAACCCTATCCATTGTGTTCATTATTGTATTTGATTTCCTGCAATTATTATTTATTGGTTATATGTATAGGTGTATAATTTCAAATAATACTTGTGCAAACACCTGCAAAAGAACAAAATTTTAAATTATTTCCAAATTTTAAATTCAATTGTAAACATAAACATTAAATCTGCAAATCAATGTTTGACAGTTTTGACATTTATTAATTTCATTCAGTAACGTTACAACGCATGCGTTAGAAGTATAAATTCTGTTCAGACTTATTTCTTTTTCATATTTGATATTTTTCATAAAGGGAAATTCATATAATTATATTCAAATTAAATTTCCCACTAAATCCCTGAACTCTATCCCCACATTTTCCCCTAATAGAAATAAATAATAATTATCTCATATTAATACAACCTTTTCATCAATATATATATATATATATATATATATATATATATATATATATATATATATATATATATATATATATAATTAAAAATAGTTTGAAAAAAAAAATAGTAGGTGACGAATCTTTATTTATACCGGAGTCCACCTGTAATTTCCAAGCTTTGCTTTACTGTAATGATTTAGTCACTTTTACCTTCTATAATATGTTCTTACGTCGTATTTTTACAAGTAATAAATAATTTGAAACTTGTGCTGTGTGTTAAAGTGTCAATACTAAAAACGTGGCGCTTTCAAATTTAGTTTTGACAAGGTGACATTTCAATTTGTGGTTTTTAAATTTCCCGGTTTTCACAATTTTGTTGGTGTAAAATTTAGAGAGAGGAGCTTAACTATTTCTGTTGGGAAAACTGATTTTAGATTATTTTTTTTGTTTTTACAATGTTGCCTGTTTTCGTTATGAACGTATAAAAAATAGGCTGCATAGTTATCCTAAAAAAATTAAAATTATTTCATTTGTTTTAATTTTATAAGTTAGCATCTAGACGTCTATCTACCTCTGCTCTGTTTGACATAAATTACTGTTTTTGTTTTTGTAATTAACATATTACAAAAGAGGTTGCATAATTATCCTAAAAAAAGATTATTAAAGTTATTCATTTCTTTTAATTTCTATTTTGTAGGTTGGAAGTTCGTGTGGTGTTCCACGCCAGATATTTATTATTAGGATTTAACTAGGCTTACATTTGTGGAGCGGGGATCCCAGTTTTTAGTTATTGTGGAGATAAAGAATCATCCCTTCGACCGATAAAATTTGAGTATACATTGCGCTTAACTTGTAGTAAGAACGTCATCACCATTTATCAGAATATTATACACGATTAATAGAATATCTAGGTATTTGAGAAAAAGTTGACGTTAAGTAAAAACAAGAGGTGTAAACATTTTAGCGATTGCTTATTGACTATTGAAGTATGGCGGCCGGTCCGGATGTGACAGCGCCGATTCTTAATAAAACGTGCAAAAGATGTGGAAAAATTCCACAAATATTCCTCAAATGTGTGAAGTGTAGTGCAGTGTATCACCCTGGGTGTGCAAAGCATATAAAAAATATTAAGGTAATTGACGACAAGCTTTTAGATTGTTGTGAAAGTGCAAATCAAATTGACGAATGTGTATACAATGAAAATTCCTTAATGACTATTAAATTATTGGAAATAGAGATCAAATTTTTAAAGGAATCAGTACTGGATAAAGATAGACTTATTAATAATCAAGGGATCACTATTAACTCATTACAGAATCAAATTGTGCTTCTAAATAAATTACAAAATGTGAAAGTGAACTCTGGTGATAAAGAATCTACACGCTTGACCCCTGTTGCTTTCTCGGATAAGAAAGTAAATAAACTGCTGGATAATAAAAATTCATCATCTGTGGAAACTATTGGAAATAATGCGTCTACAAAACCAGACATGGGACCGACAGCTTCCTCATCGAAAGTAGATAGCGTTAGCGTAGTTGATGTAAACAATAGAATGAAATCAGAAGTACTCACTATTTCTAAAACGTATGCCGGTTCTCTAACAGATAATGCAATTGCTGATCAATGGACAACTGTTGTCAATAAGAAAAACAGAAGAAATCTTCCAATTATAGGAAATAATAACAAAAATAATGCTGTGTGCGAAATTAAAGCCGTAAATGCGAGAGCGTATCTTCACGTATATAAATTAGATCCCTCCACAACTGTTGATATGCTGGAGGAATTTCTTGAGCCAATGTTTTCAGAGGTTCAATGTGAGCAATTAAAATCGAAACATCCTGAATCTTATGCATCCTTTAAGGTAACTGTAGATTTATCGAACTTAAAGAAATTATGAATGCTGATGTTTGGCCAAGTGGTGCGTGTATCAATAGGTTTTTTCTCCGAAGCACAAAACCATCAGCGCTCACGTGACCAATAAATACTCAAACAGCCTCACAATTTTTCATATGAACATTCAATCATTGAAAAATAAGGTTAATGAACTGGAATCTTTTATTGTAGACAAAAAAGTTGATGTATTTTGCTTTAGTGAACATTGGATTACAAATTCAGATATTATTGAATCTATTAGCATAGGACCCTTGTGTCTGCAATCTCACTACTGCAGAGCGTCAAAATCTAATGGTGGAGTTGCAATTTTTTGTAGGTCAGACGTCACAGTGAAACCACTAACAGTGGTTAATTATTTAATTATAGAAACACACATTGAATTTTGTTGTGTTCTGTTACAATCAAACACGGTAATTATTTGCTTATACATACCTCCCCTTGGTGATTTCAATGTTTTTTGTACCCAATTAGAACAGTTACTCGCCAAATTACTGAAATATAATATTGTTATATTAGGAGATTTTAATGTACACTTTGGCGACGACAAGAGATCTCGTATATTATGTGACTTCTTAGAGAGCAATGGTTTTGTGCAAACAATTTATTCAGCTACTTGCAAGAATAATTGTTTGGATAATATGTTTATTAATTTTTCATTTACCGAGTTTAGTGCTATCACATTTGATTCAGGTTTATCAGATCATTTAGGTCAACAACTTGAAATAAATAATTTGAAAATAATGAACAGTAATCAGGTAATTAAGATGTATCGTCCTATTACTAGGGAAAGTTTACAACTATTTTTTAACGAATTATGTGACTATGATTGGGATACCATTTTAAATAACAGTTTAGATGACTGCGACAAATGTTTTGGTATTTTTTTTTATGTAGTTCTTAATGTGTTTTTGAATTGTTTTCCTGTTGCCAATATTACGGAGAAACGGCGTGATATACAATTAAAATGGTTCAATGATGACCTTAGAGAATTAAGAGAGAAAATGATTATGATTAGTAACTTGTATAACACATACCGCTTCCAAAACCTATATGCAATGTTTATTTTGTTAAAATTATAGATGAAATTATATCTGACATGCCAAACAATAATAATCAGGCAAATAGTTTTGTCATTAATAACACTAATTTACCTACCTTTAATTTTAAGTGTGTTTCTCAGGTGGAGTTACGTGATGTCATTAAGTGCTTGAAAAATGGCGGTACCAGAGATGTGTTCGGTTTCAGTGCCGATTTTGTAAAGCGTAACATAAGTGTCTTCGTAAAACCATTAACAAAGTTGGTGAACATTATTATTAAAACTGGAATTTCGATTTTGCCTATATTTAGTAAAATAATAGAAAAAGTACTATACAAACAAGCAGTGAATTTCTTTGAAAGCAATAATGTTTTCTACAAACAGCAATATGGTTTTCGAAAAGGAAGAGGAACGGCTGATGCAATAACTACGTTTGTAAGTAATACCTTAGAAAGTTTTGAAAAGGGCAATCATGTTGTAGCTGCTTTTGTGGACTTTTCTAAGGCGTTTGACTGTGTTTCGCACAAAATACTAGTAAACAAATTAACCTCGATTTATAACTTTAGCGTTCTAAGCGCTTCTTTTATATCATCTTTTTTATGTGATAGGTATCAATGCGTTCTCTTTAATAACGTCTTTTCCGAGAAGTTACACATTAAAAATGGTGTTCCACAAGGATCTATCTTGGGTCCTTTGTTATTTTTAATATACGTTAATGACATGCCAGGGTCAATGCCCGCGGAACTCAATTGCATTCTGTATGCGGATGACGCCACTATAATTTCAATTAGCTCAAATTACGAAATCGCTATTTCTAAAGCTCTGGAGGGAGTTGAATTTGTATCTAGTTGGTGCAAAAGTAATAAGTTAAAACTAAACTCAGCAAAAACAGTAGTCTTGCCTCTGTCATTGAGAATAGGCAAAACGGACTTAATTTCAAAAGAAATATCTCTTTTGGGTTGTGTGATTGATTCACGTTTAAATTTTGATAGGCACTGTGATATTGTTGCAAAAAAAAAATGAATAAATTCATCTTTTTGTTTAGAAAATTACAAAATAATACTTCAACAAACATAATGAAATCTTCTTATTTTGCTCTAGTTCAAAGTACACTTCTTTACGCTAGTCTAGTGTGGGGGTGTAGTTCCAATTGGCATAGAATATTTAAATTACAACGCAAGGTCATTAGAGTATTAGCTAGTCTTCAATATAATAAAGAGTGTCGCCATGAATTTGTAAATTTGAAAATTCTTACGTTTCCCTGTTTATATGTTTTGGAAACGTTATGTTATGCAAAGAAAAATATATCTTTAATGTTGCGGCAATCGGAAATACATGAATATGACACAAGGCAAAAAGAAAATATTCGAGTCAATTTTTGTAGGTTGTCAAAATCTCAGAAAGGTATTTTATACCAATCACAAAAGCTATACAATTGCCTACCGGATAATTTTAAATGTCAACCGATTACTGTATTTAAACTAAACATAAAAAATTTTCTAATACACCATGCATTTTACTCGGTGGATGAATTTGTTGAAGCATGTATTGACCGGAAAAAAGTGCATTAAATTAGTTTGTCAATTAGTGGTATGTCATGTTAGTTAATTAGTTAATTTGTTAGTATTATACTTTTTTTTTGTGATCTATTTTTATAGTTTATAGTTATCTTTGTTTTTAAACCGACGAGTGTATGTGCTTGAAAACGTCTTTAACACAATAAAGATTATTATTATTATTAAAGTTTGGATAATCTTCACTTTTTAATAATAGAATCCTTTAATCACAAGGTAAATGATTGAAGTTTGGTTAAATAATTAAAGCGCTCAAAATTTAGTGTTGATGTCAGTTTGTTAGTATAAAAATAATTACGTCGTGCTTGAATATTGTAGAGAACTAAACAGTGTTTTATAAATAACGATACAACTTTACGGATTAAGGGATGTAAATTTTTTGAGAAACACACTAAAAGGAAATGGATATTTAGAATTCTGCCCGCAAAAAATATTTATATAAGTTAAATTAAATTTTATTCGATTGTAAAGGAAAAACGTGTATATTGAAAATATACATTTTTTTTGTGAAATTGCGGTGATGTGTTGAGCTTGCGTTAATTAGCTGTTTTATAAATATCACCTTGTATTCACCATTGCTCTTAGCTTGCCTATTTTTAGTGCCTCTAAAATGCTGTGGGAATTCTATATCCTATATTCTACTTTGGTCGTAATTTTAAAGCAAAGTTATAATATAGGATACGATTGAAAACGACCTTCACCCATCTGTTTAATGAATGAAAAGTATTTCATACCAAATTTCGTATGTTACAAAATATATTGCGAGTGGTTTGGCTAAAAAATTTCTGGCTAAGCTATGAATAATTAAAAATCCAAGAATGACTTTTTATTAAACATTGCACTCATGTTATTATAAGTTATTGTTATGAACGAATAAGTTAAAAAGTAAATATATAATTCAAAATTATTATTAATTTTATTAACATTCGTTCATAACAAAAACTTATAATAATTGAATATTAGTCACGTTGCTTTGGTATGTGTGAATCCTTGCCATATTGCAGGCTTACATTCCATTAATATAAGTAATTTGACTGTAATCTCATCATATTTAGAATTTACATCAGTTCTATATACATAAAGACAAAATTTACATCGATTGGGGCTTAAACCTTGATGACGCAGTTGGTTAGCGCGGTACTCTAGCAAAGTACAGGCCGTAGGTTCAAATCCTACTCGTGGTAAACTTTTTGTTTATGTATTTAATAAAATTAATAATAATTTTTAATTACATATTTACCTTTGAACTTATTCGTTCATAACAAAAACTTATAATAATTTAATATTAGTCACGTTGCTTTGGTATGTGTGAATCCTTGCCATATTGCAGGCTTACATTCCATTAATATAAGTAATTTGACTGTAATCTCATCATATTTAGAATTTACATCAGTTCTATATACATAAAGACAAAATTTACATCGATTGGGGCTTAAACCTTGATGGCGCAGTTGGTTAGCGCGGTACTCTAGCAAAGTACAGGCCGTAGGTTCAAATCCTACTCGTGGTAAACGTTTTGTTTATGTATTTAATAAAATTAATAATAATTTTTAATTACATATTTACCTTTGAACTTATTCGTTCATAACAAAAACTTATAATAATTTAATATTAGTCACGTTGCTATGGTATGTGTGAATCCTTGCCATATTGCAGGCTTACATTCCATTAATATAAGTAATTTGACTGTAATCTCATCATATTTAGAATTTACATCAGTTCTATATACATAAAGACAAAATTTACATCGATTGGGGCTTAAACCTTGATGGCGCAGTTGGTTAGCGCGGTACTCTAGCAAAGTACAGGCCGTAGGTTCAAATCCTACTCGTGGTAAACGTTTTGTTTATGTATTTAATAAAATTAATAATAATTTTTAATTACATATTTACCTTTGAACTTATTCGTTCATAACAAAAACTTATAATAATTTAATATTAGTCAAGTTGATTTAGTATGTGTGAATCCTTGCGATATTGCAGGCTCACATTCCATTAATATAAGTAATTTGACTGTAGTCCCATTATATTTAGAATTTACATCAGTTCTACATACAGGGTGTCCCAACGATAGAGTAAAGTAAGTTTATGCTTAACTAGAATTATTTGTGTAAATATTGTATGGACCATGGGGTAGAGGTAAGAAGTGTGCATTTTTTTAAAATATTGGAAGTTATACAGGGTGTGCCAGAAAAGCAGAACGTGAAAAAGTATGATTTTTTTACATAGAACACCCCGTATTTGATTTCAGTTTTTAATTCTACGTGTCCATACAAACATATTTTGTTATACAAAATATCGGCTGAAAGTTTTTAGTTCTAGAGATATTCGCGTTTAAAGATTATTATGGTCATTTTCGTGGGGTTGATGAATGGGCAATTGTTCCGTTATTTCACAATAAAAAAAATTGATATTTCGTGTGAAAACTGAGTGATATTATACTAACGTTTAGACCGAGTAGTATTTCTAATTTTCTCAACAGAGTGTTTGTTATAACCATTCAAATTTGAAAATTCTCAAATTAAAAAAAAACAGTTTTTTTTAATTGCACACCCTATAGATTTTTATTTCATTTTATTCGGGATTAAAAAATCTATCATTTTTGTCAAATATATCCTATATCTATCTTTGATAGTTTTCGAGGAATTTCGATTTTTCTCACTAGCTACGTTACATACGATACTATAACATTATTGTGGATCGTGGTAGCCATGGAAAACAATTGCGACGAAATAAAACAAATCACCTAAGCGAGAATATTAAGAGTTTTTATTAATGAGAAACAGTAATTCAATAATTATTCAACATTGCGTCTTAGTAAATGCTCAAATAGACGGCCTTCTTGCTGAATACACATATTGAGCCTTTTTCTCATGTTCTGTCTCACTTCGGATAACATAAGAGGGTCACTGTGCGACAAGCTTCGCGAATTCTATTTTCATGTCCTCCTTGTTGTAGGTTTAATAATATACACCCGATCTTTTATGTATCCCCATAGGAAAAAATCCAGTGGAGTTAAATCGCATGACCTGGGTGGCCATAATATAAAGCCATTACGTCCTATCTATTTCTCCGGGTATTGCTGGTTCAAGAATTCCCTTACGTCCCGATAAAAATGTGGAGGTGCACCATCCTGTTGCAACCACATATTTAGTCGTCCTTCTAAATTGATATCCTCAAGTAACACAGGCAATTCTTCACGTAAGAAATGCAAATAGCTGCGGCCCGTTAATGGATCATCAAAAAAATTAGGGACCGATAATTTGGTCATTAAGTATACCACACCACACATTTAGTGACCAATAATTTTGGTTTTGAACTTCTCGTAGCCAAAATGGATTATCAATGGCGTAATAGTGCATATTATGCCGATTTACAGCTCCATTACTTTTAAACGTCGCCTCATCGGAAAACATTATGGAGCACAAAAAGTTGTTATTTAATTGCAGCCGTTGATTAATGATATTGCAGAATTCAATTCGTCTTGCAAAATCCTCTTCTCGCAATTCTTGATGAAGCTCAATGTGATAGGGATGGTACTTATACTTCAGCGTTGTGCGATTCACGTTTGATTTGGAGGTATCACATATCGTCGCTAATGTTCTAGAACTCACTTGGGGATTTTCTTGAATATTTAATAATATTTCAAGTTCTTTTTTCTTCATTAGCTGCCCTTTTATTAACAACTTTACGTTTGAAGTATTTAACACTACCGCTAGGATCAAATCTATCCATCAAATTTTCCAAGCCAACAGTAGTAGGTATTCGACGTTCAGGATATTTCATTTTGTAGATTCGTTGTGCCAATAAAGGGTTTTTTTCAGCCTCGCCCAACACGTATATCATATCAATTAATTCATTTGTCGAATAATCAATAATTGATACAAGAATTGATAACAAGTTAAATGCGAAAACGACAAATTTAATATGTGTTTATTTTGACAAGTAGGAAACCTTTGTATCTTAGTAACGCAATTATTATTTTCCATGGCTACCAAGATCCATGCAATGCAATGTTATCGAAAATAAAGTAGCTAGTGTGAAAAAATCGAAATTACTCGAAAACTATCAAAGATAGATATAGGATATATATGACAAAAATCATAGATTTTTTAATCCCGAATAAAATGAAATAAAAATATATAGTGTGTGCAATTAAAAAAAAACTGATTTTTTTTAATTTGAGAATTTTCAAATTTGAATGGTTATAACAAACACCCTGTTGAGAAAATTAGAAATACTACTCGGTCTAAACGTTAGTATAATATCACTCATTTTTCACACGAAATACCAATTTTTTTTATTGTGAAATAACGGAACAATTGCCCATTCATCAACCCCACGAAAATGACCATAATAATCTTTAAACGCGAATATCTCAAGAACTAATAACTTTCAGCCAATCTTTTGTATGACAAAATATGTTTGTATGGACACGTAGAATTAAAAACTAAAATCAAATACGAGGTGTTCTATGTAAAAAAATCATACTTTTTCACGTCCTGCTTTTCTGGCACACCCTGTATAACTTCCAATATTTTAAAAAAATGCACACTTCTTACCTCTACCCCATGGTCCATACAATATTTATACAAATAATTCTAGTTAAGCATAAACTTACTTTACTCTATCGTTGGGACACCCTGTACATAAAGACAAAATTTACATCGATTGGGGCTTGAACCTTGATGGCGCAGTTGGTTAGCGCGGTACTCTAGCAAAGTACAGGTCGTAGGTTCAAATCCCACTCGAGGTAAACTTTTTATTGCACTCATGTGTTTAACGAATAAATCTAATACCAACTGAAGCCCGTAGAATATACAAACGTTGGGTTGTCTATTTTTATCCTGGCGTAACTACTGGGTTGGTAGGTCTAAACAGGGCGATACTAGTTGTTTTCACCCATTTATTTAATAAATAAGTCTTATATCAAAATAAGCGCCATTCCATTGCGAACACGGTGATATAGGGTTGTCTGCAAAAAATCTGGTTTGAAAACGGTTGTCGAGTTTTGAAAAGTGAAATTTTGATGCGAATGAAAATGTGCGACAAAAACGTTCGAGTAAAATATCCCGTGCGATAGAAGAGGACGCAGCATTGTAGCTGCGCGCGTCATTATACAGGGTTATTCACGCTATTCGACACGATGTATGATAGCTAAAGTATTTTAAAAAAGCTTTATTTTATGAATGGATATGGACCTATTGGCGCTACATTTTAAAATTATTTTCATATTACACAGGGTGTCAAAAACACAAAAAGTATCAAAGTTGCTATTTTTTAAATGGAGCACCCTGAATATTATTTTATTTTCAGTTTCTATGGTGAAAATAAATGCGAATTTTGTTAAGGCTTAACCTACCTAAACCTTATGGTTCTTGAAATATTTAATATTTTGTAAAAATGTAACAAATTTAATGCTTAATGTGTCAACTTTTTTTATTTTCAACCAAATTAAGACTGGAGTCTACTAATTGATCAAGTTTTATGTCGCCCGTGTGAAACATTTACTAACTAATACAAGGTGTCTTAAAATTAAGGATCAATAATTACAATCTTTAAACAGTAGTAACATTTAATTTAAAGAGGAGAACCTGTATTTTATGGCAACAGCATATGTAAAATTTAATTGTCTTTCGAATAGTATTACATACTCCTATAGCTAACTCTTCATATTTTCAAGTAAAACGCACATTTTGTTTGTGCAAACTGCGAATTTGTAATTTATCAAGTCACCTTGTCCTTTTGACAAGTCGTTACTATTGACTGATAGCGGTTGTCAGGTATTTACAAAGGTCTTTAATTGTAATAATTGCATTTGGTAACGGTAGCAGTATTTTTTGATATTTGCATTATTAGTCTGTTTTTAAGAATGCTAGTTTATCCAAAATAGGCCAATCATATAGTACAATAAAGTCACAAACTAACAGCTAGTTCTGATTCTTTAATATGTTATTAAAACCACTACCAGTTGTGCATATCCAAGTTTGCAGCTTCGAAAGGCCTGTGCTAACTTCGTAGCATTCGAAAAACCGCGTAATTTTCGCTTTTTTTTTGTTTTTTCACTATAACTCTTAAACAATGCTTTTTTAATAAAACGTGTTAGTAATGTCTTTAAAGCAAATTACATAAGCTAAAATTTGAAACCAGCACCAGCCCTGTAGGTACAATAGTTTCCTCATAACGCTAATAAATACAAAAAATGGGAAACGTGCATTTTTCTCACGACGGTTTGAGGGTAGTTTGAAAGGAAACTTCTTTCTTGCACCCGCACGATAGAAATTTCGGAAGGGAGAGGGTGCCACTTCGTGTATCATTGTTATTTGAATGAGTCCCTGATCTGCCTTCTTCATTGAGTGGCATCTTTTTCCACCCCCAACCACATCTGAACTTCGGTAGGCGTGGAATGTTGCACCATCTTCCATTGGCGGTCAACATGCGAGGTCAACCCTAGCCGAGGTGGCTGTTTTCAAAAAAAAATTATAGCGCAGGCTCTGGAGCGTATCCTCAGTGTGGTCTCCTCCATACAGAGCTACCAGGCACTTCGTCCCGGCATCTTAGGTGGCTTGGTGGATTGACGTAGGTTGGAGGAACGCTTCGAGTGTTACGAAGTTAACACAGGTCTTTCGAAGCTGCTGGATATGCACTACTGGTAGTGGTCCTAACAACATATTAAAAAATCAGAACTAGCCGTTAGTTTGCGATTTTAGCCATTTATAGTGTACAGTTTGACTGGCCTAAAAGAAGAACGCATCGACATTATTTTTATTCTCGGATAATCTCTGCAAAACTGCCTCCTGGCATCACGAATTTACACTGAGAGATTTCCCAACAGAAATCATCTAAATAAAGCAGCATTCGAAAGTCTGTTGAGTCAATTTAGACAAACTGGAAGTGTCCTTTATAAAAAAATCCACTACAAACAAACCTGTGACAGAAAACAAAAAGAATTAGTTTGCAGTGTTTGCCTCTGTAACCGAAAATCCCCATGTTAGTCCAAAATATCAGCATTAGCCAAGCAAGGGTGTCAAGAATTCTCAAGAGATATAATTATCATCCTTATAAAATCTCTCTGAAAACGAGTTGAATTTTGTATGTGTGTATTAGATAAAGTGGTAGGAAAGGAAAACTTTTTTAATTCTGTTCTGTTTACTGATGAATGTACATTTCATAACAACGGAACCGTTAACAGACATAACTTCCACTATTATTCTGATTCCAATCCGCATCAATTTAGGATTATTCATAATTAACACAGATGGTCCGGGCATGTGTGAGGCGGAATAATGGGTCAATATTGAATTGGTCCTTATTTCTTCCAAGAACATTTAAATGGAATGTTGTTTTTACAATTTTTAAGAAATCAGACTCCAACCTTATTACAATACATTCCCTTAGACATAAGAAGAAGGATGTGGCTTCAAATGGACGGAGCTCCCGCACATTTTCATCGTGGGTCTGAGAACATTTAAATCACAATTACCTAAATCGATGGATTGGAAGAAATGGATCTCAACATTGGCTCCCAAGGTCACCAGACTTAACGTCAATGGATTTTTATGGATACATAAAAGGAATGTTTTATAACACACCTACAACACACCAGATGATCTAAAACAGCGCACAAAAGAAGCTTTCCAAACTGTAAGCCCACGTATGTCGGAAAATATTGCGGAAAATTTTAAAAAGAGAATACGTTTCTGTTTAGAGACAGACGGTCGTCATTTTGAACATTTGATTAAGTGATTCCTTTATTTTAAACTACTCAACTACTATTACCTATTCCCAAAAAGGGCGATAAGACCGATCCCACAAATTACCGACCTATTGCCATCACTTCCATTTTGTTTAAAATCATGGAAAAAGCCATCAATCAGCAACTGCTCACGTTCCTTGAAACTAACAAACTCCTCAGTGACCACCAATATGGGTTTAGGCAAAGTCGTTCAACAGGTGATCTTCTTTCATATGTGACCCAAGTTTGGAACAATACAGTAGAGCAGTCCGGTGAAACAGTTGTAGTTGCTTTAGATATCTCAAAGGCATTTGACCAAGTTTGGCATAAGTGTTTACTTGCCAAACTCACCTCGTTTAGGTTAAATGATACGCTCATCAACTGGGTTTCTAGTTTCCTTGATAAAAGACGAATACGTGTCGTAATTGATAGCTTTTTTTCAAAAGAAGTTAGCATTAACGCGGGCGTACCACAGGGATCCGTTATAGGGCCTACACTTTTTCTGCTGTACATAAATGACCTTATTTCTTCAACAACTAACCCCATCCATTGCTTTGCTGACGATAGCACTCTTCACTGTAGTTCATCTCAGTCTACTCAAATCAAGAAATTAAATCTGAAATGGCAAATTCAATCAACAAAGACATTCAACGTATTCTCGAATGGGGAAGCAATAATCTAGTTAAATTTAATGCTAACAAAACTCAGTGTTGCCTTGTGTCCGCCAAAAAAGATCGATCATTTCCTGTTGTCAGTATGAATGGCTCAGTTCTTAAGTTTTCAGACTCAATTACTCGGTTGGGTATGACTGTATCTTCAAATCTCTCATGGGTAGACCATCTTCTGTCAGCTACCAAAACAGCTACTCGTAAAATAGGCTTTTTGTACAGATCTAAGCAGTACTTTACCTCTCGGCAACTCCTTCTGCTGTATAAGGCCCAAATTCGGCCTCATCTGGAATATAATTCTCACCTCTGAGTTAGTGCTCCCCAATACGCTCTCAAGCGATTAGACTTATAAATGACCCGTCCTTAACTTCTCACATACAGTCCCTTGAGCATAGAAGGATGGTTTCAGTTCTTTCTTTGTATTATCGTTATTACAACGGCTATTGTGCTGCTGAATTATATTCTTTGATACCATCTCGGGCTGTCTTTGCGAGAAACACTCGGTTCGCTCATTCACATCATCAGTATGCAGTACAAATCTCCACTTGTCGTACCAAACGGGCGCAATCCACATTTTTCTACATGGCTTCTAAACTCTGAAATGATCTCCCTAGTTCCTTGCTTTCCTCTCACTTATGATATGAGAAAATTTAAGGTAGCTGTTCATAGGCATCTATTGGCAATTCATTATCCCTCTATCCATCCTCCTAAGTGTTCCTGAGTGCTTTAGCACGATAGGCCAAATTTAGCCTGTTCAGGTCAACAATCATAAAAAAAAATAATAATTTTGATTAGGTTGTAGAACTTGATAATGTTTCACTTAATTCTGTTTAACAAAAACGCCTTCAATTATGAATTCCTTGAACTCATTTTGCACAAACAAAATGCGCATTTTACTTGAAAATGTGGAGAATTAGCCATAGGAATATGTAATACTATTCGATAAACAATTAAATTTTACACTGCTGTTGCCATAAAATAAAATAAATTTAAATTAAATAAGTTACTACCATTTAAAGATTGTAATTATTGACCCTTAATTTTAAGACACCTTGTATAAGTTAGTAAATGTTTCCCACGGACGACATAATACTTGATCAATTAGTAGACTCCATTCTTAATTTTGTTGAAAATAAAAAAATGCAAGTTGAGAAATTAAGAATTAAATTTGTTACTACATTTTCACAAAATATTAAATATTTAAAGAACCATACGGTCTAGGTAGGTTAAGCCTTAATAAAACTTGCATTTATTTTCATCATAGAAACTGAAAATAAAATAATATACATTTAAAAAATAACAACTTTGATACTTTTCGTGTTTTTGACACACCCTGTACAACATGAAATAATTTTAAAATGTAACACCAATAGGTCCCTATTCATTCATAAAATAACACTTTGTTAAAATCCAATACTTTAGCTTCGTGTCGAATAGCGTGAATAACCCTGTATATAGAAGCTATATTTACTTTTATACAGGAGTCGACAAACTTTAACCACGATTTCTACATTGAAAAAGAATCCTAGTTTACTCTTTAGATTATATCCTAAAAATGCTTCGTTAAAGAAATACAGGGTCCTAATATTTTGTTAAAAAATAGATAAAAATAGAAAAATAGAACTAATAAACAAATTGGTAAACATTATTAAATTTTATAACAACTGCTCGAAGTATGATCCATCCTGTTCGATGCATTTTTGACAACGACGACGCGTGGAATTCACTACCGCACCAAGTTGATGCTGAGTATTTCACAAGCCTTTTCAATTCTCAGTATCAGATTTTCTCGTGTATTTACTGGAATACCGCACACTCTCTCCTTCACAAACCCCCAGACTAAAACATCTAAGACAGTCAGGTCGGGGGACCTTGGTGGCCATGTAGATGGACCTCTTGCAGGTAAGTAGTGAATATGATTTTCATTGTTACCCAATCGACCAATCCAGCGCTCAGGATAATTCGTATCACACTAGCGACGAACATTTATACCATAATGTGCCGGTGCTCCGTTCATTTGTAGCCACATTTCTTGGCGCACATTAATAGGAATATCTTCCAAAATATCAGCCATTTCATTATCCAAGAAATTTAAGAAGAGATTGACTTTAAGACGGGGGAGGGGGTAAAAACTATAGGCCAATTAAATGATACCCCATCGAAGATCGCGCGCTCTAATTATATGAGGATTTTCGTGCGCCCAAACGTGTTGATTGTGGAAATTTACCACTCCTCGTCTTGTAAAGGTCGCTTCATCGGTAAATAAAATTTTTCTAAGAATTGAACATCTATCTTTAGTGACCTTAGGAACCAATTGCAACATTCTAAACGTTTTGTCCATCTTCTGGCTTTAGTTCTTGAACAGGTTGCAAGTGGTAAGCTTTTCTTCCATTTCTTCGCAAAACCGGTGTACCTTGTCTTTAGACGCTCTTATGTTTCGGATTACTAATTCTCTAGAAGCTTTTCGACAACTTAAAATACGATTGTTATTAAACAGTTCTAGTATATTCTCTTCCAATCTTTCGTTCCTCTGAAGATTGCGAGGATTTTTTTTAGGCCAAATTTTCTAAAACTATGATGAGCATTCATGAAAACCTGCTTATCGGGATGTCTCCTATTTGGGAATCTCCTACTATGCTCTCGAAATGCTCCTTGAGCGTTTCTGTTACAATACCCATAAATGAAATGTATGTCTGCATACTCTGAATTAGTAAATAATCTCGGAATTATAAAACTAATCGTAATTTAAACACTAAAGTAATCTAAAGATAGGTAAGTACGATCCTCAAAATTAGAAATATCAAAATTTAAAAAAAGTTGGCGACACACAAAAACACTTTTTAGCCATTTTTTATCACAATACATCGTCAATAAATAACGATACGTAGTAGCACGTGTTATCAATATCGATATTTTAGGTTATTATCTGCTCCAAAATAATGCTCAGTATTTACTAGCGTATCGCTATCCTTCTCAATTGCAAGAACAAATAGCATGCGCACTCTCCTTTATCTGGCGGACGCGCCGCGTGCAGCTAGAACGCTGCATCCTCTTCCATCCTACGAGATACTTTGCTCGGCCCTGTTTGTCGCACATTCCCATTCGCATCAAAATTTCACTTTTCAAAACTCGACAACCGTCATTCAAACCTGATTATTGAAGACAACCTTATATCATCGTGTTCGCAGTGAAATAACGCTCATTTTGATATAAGATTTATTTATTAAACAAATGGATGAAAGTAACTAGTATCGACTTACCTGTTTATACCTTCCAACCCAGTAGTTACGTCAGGAAAAAATAGACAACCCAACGTTTGTATATTCTGTAGGCTTCATACTTTCGGTCGGTATTAAATTTATTCGTTAAACTCATGAGTGCAATGTTAAATAATAAGTCATTTTTGGATTTTTAATTAATCATAGTTTGGCCAGGAATTTTTCAACCAACCGACTCGCGATATATTTTTTAACATACTAAATTTGATATAAAATACTTTTCATCCATTAAACAGATGGGTGAAGGTCGTTTCTAAATCGGATCTTAGTCTATTATAGGTTGAGTCAAAAATTAAAATGCGAGAGAGTTGGCTGACGAGCACCAAATGTGAGGAACTTTTAGGGAATGAGTAAGATAGGAAGATTTTTATTTTTCAGTGAACGGGTTGCATTCTTTTTATTACTTTATTACATTTATTGCATTCTTGTTTATTAGTTCAACAATGTAAGGAGTAAACTTTCTTGTTTTTATATTACGTTTTGCGTTAAGTTTAGGAAGTTTCAATGAAAAAGTATAATGGCGTCGATCCATATCTGTTACGCAACTATTTACGCTTTCATAATCTTCTAACGTTAGATCAATGATATCGAGATTAATAAGAAAGCTATCGTCGCAGTGTGAAGAAAATGTAACGAGTGTAATTTGTAAGAATTGGCATCATAAAATATAGATTTATACATAAAAAATCCCGCGGTGGAGGGCAAACCTGTCTCATTTTGCACAAGACGTGTGTCCTGAGAGAGTTTGTTGTGTGTACTTTTAAATTTTCCGGGTTCAAAACGTCATTATGTTCGTGTTTAGAGGTATAGAAGAAAAATTCAAGGGTGGTGGAAGAAACTTGACGTTGAGGCGTGAGCTAGATATGTCAATATATGTTACCTTATATGCTGAATGTGTAAAACGTAAGTGCATATCCCTTTTTGTACACATTATGTTATTAAGAGGTTAAACTAGATTAATTGTGATACAAAAATTGAAGTAAAGCTAGCTCTAATAACGTTCAGGAAAGTTGAATACAGTGTTAATGAAAAGAAAACACAAGACTTCAGTTAGTGTCATAAAATAAATACAGGAGTGCAATACCTATGCCATAAATAAATTTTAGTTATTGCATTGAACTTTTTTCAGTTTATATCTCATTTTTCTATTGCAATAATTCTACATAACAATAGGTTGTATTTTATCTACAGTTTAAGGTTCCATTAAGAATCAAATAAAGCTTTGTGAGAAGTTTAAATACAATTTTATTGTGTTTATGCAGAAGTTAGCTAGCAGATACTTTGATTTAATATAATATTAAAGTACAATTTTCTGGTATTCTAACTATTCTCTGTGACATAAAAATGCAACACCAAGATGGCGTGGGAACTTTTGGACCAAACTTGGCAGAAATGTTTAACTAGTCTAATCTGGTAATTTATTAAAATTTGAAAGAAGTTAAACAAAGAATAAAGGCATTTTTTATTAATAATGTGTTGTACCACACCTATCAGTTTCATACTCCCGCACCCTTCCTGGTATAAATTCGAACAGGTGGTTGATGTCTTCCCAGGAAATCTGTAATTCATTTCGGAGAACTTCTAGTGACTGTGGAGGATTGGCTAATTGTTAGAGTCTTCTACCCATCATGAACCACATAGGTTCGATGGGCGAGAGGTCGGGAGAGCTGGGTAGCCACGGCAAGATATTGACGTTAACCCCTTAGAAGCGCTTCGTAGAATACCTTTCAATGTGGGGACCGGCATTATCCTAATGGAAAATTGGACCCCCCGGCTCCCGGAGGAATGGAAGGATATGGTTTTCTATAACTTCATCAACATACCAGTGGGCATTCATATTGCCTCGAATGAATACCACCTTAGACCAGCTTCCATAAACAATACCACCCCATACCATAACTCCCACAGTGCGGGTCACATGTCGCTCAACAGAAAACTGCACATTGCGACGTTCTCCACATCTACGTCTGACCCTCATGCGACCATCGTGCATTCCCTAGCAGAATCGGGATTCGTCACTGAAGAGCACCCTATGTCATTCCACGTCCCAATTCAGCCGCAACACACACCACTCCAAACGTTGCTGTCGATGACCAGCCGTCAGCGGAATCACAAGATGCGGTCGATAGGACTGCAAGCCAAAAGCTCTAATTCGACGGCAAACTGTACGAAGGGTTACAGGACGTCCTTCGTTTCCAAACCATTAATCGGCTATTGATCTTATACTCGAGACTCTAGACCATGCTTGATAACACCATACTAAAGAGAATTGATTACGGTTAAGACGATTAGCAATTTCTCTGAATAAAAAACCACCTTCGCGTAAACCTATAATACGACCTCTGTCAAATTCACTCAGTTGTCGACAATTTTCACGTTGCCGCACTCTAGGCATAATCGCAGCCTACAAACGTAAAGAAAAACACAAAAGCAAAAGAATTTCAAACAAAAACAATACCGAAATTGACTTAATCTCTCAAGAAATACACCAGATAATTTTGATTGTTACAAGTAAAACGTCAAATTTTCCATGGCTACTGGATTATTTTGAATAACATTTTAATCAATTACTACATTTGACTAGTTAAACATTTCTGCCAAGTTTGGTCCAAAAATTCCAACTCTATCTTGGTATTGCATTTTTTATGTCAGAGTATATTTAACAAGAACGAGTGGCGGCTGAAACTTACACAATCCTGGCTTCTAAGGGGTAGAAATTTTTGAATGATCGCAGAAAACAAAATAAATGCCTGTTCGATAGAAGCCTTTGCAAACTTCACTTGATCAAATATGTTAAAGAATACATCACTAAACTCAGTGAACATAATTAGACCTATAATACATTGCATTCCTAAACATTTAATATGAATATTAAATAAATAAATTGAATCGTTAATTAAACATGTACACCTGTTCAAAAAAGATTGGTTTTGTTATTCACTTATTACTGTATCACCTGTCTAACTAAATATAGGTCGTGTAATATTATTTAACAGTCCATTAGTGGATGGGAGTAGTGATTAGGGGACGTTTCTGAACCAGTTTAACGTCACTCGCCCTCTGGTCGTGAGAAATGACAACTTTTCGAACTCTTACAAGGTCAAACTTATGGCGGGAAATTTTTAATTTGTGGAGCGTGTGAAGGTCAAAATGTCAAGATCAAAATTTATAGCTAAACATAGTAATTGCAAGGTCATCATTACCATCATCATCATAATCATCATCATCATGATCATATTACAATTCTTAGAAATCTAAAAATAGGTTTTCAAGGTCAAAGGGTAATGACCTGCAGGGGGTATCATATTGCATTTCTTAGAAATATAAAAATATAATCAGTTCGTGGAAACATGAAGAATGACAGGTTGTTATGTATGTATGTATGCTAACAAGTAGATCAAGGTCACATAGTACTTATATTGACTAAATTAAGAGAAGGTGAAACAATTTTCTACACTAAAAGTAGGACAAAGTGGGTATTTAACAAGTTTAAACATGTTGTGAGAGGTACACAAGTCAAGGGCACATTTAGGTCAAAATTTAAAGCTAAAATAGAAGTTGCTAGCCCATCATATTACAATTCGTAGAAATCTAAATATAGAGTTACAAGGTCAAAGAGTAATCACCGCTACTTCCCATTAAAAAAATATTTTTTTAAACACGATTGTGTTTTATAAGTGACACTTTATCTACTTCATTTATTAATTCATCAAAAATTTGAAAAATGGTCCTAAAATTAACCTATTCAATTTTTGAAACGACAATCAGCACTTATACCAACTTTTTTTGTACTTTCGTAACCTTATAAGCAACACATCTTATTGAACCGCATTTCAAAAAATTTTATTCGATTAGGATTCCAAATTTTCAATCTTCAACGAGACTTATACTCATAGGAGAATTATGCATGAATAGTTTAATATAAAAATCTCAACATGAATGAAAAGAATTTAGCTTGAACGAAAACGAGTATGCGAGTCAGCAGTCTCATAATAATTGTAACGCATATGATAAATATGAGTATTTTTTCAATCTCATAAAAACAGTCTACTGCATTACATTTTACAAGTTTTGACTCCTTTGTTAGAAAATAAACTTTGTCAAATTTATGTGTTAATAAAAATCACTTCTTTTTGTTTTTAGATTAATGTACTAAATGCAACATGCAAAAATTATATTAATTTATTGTTGTGACGCCCGCTCGAATGTTTTCTCACTCCCACACCGACTATTTGTCGCACTCACTCACTGCAAACGCACTAAGCGCGAATTGATTAAATTAGTATAGTGTAACCAGTCTATAATCGTTTCCTTTCGCTCTTCCACATAATATACTACATATACATGTATAGTTTTAAAACCTCAATGTCAATGAAAGGAATGTTACTTTAAAGGAAATGTATATGAGTAGTCATCACTTTAATTGTAACATAATTACGAGTGTTTTTTTTCTTTTATAAACGGTACCTATACTAATAAAATATTTCAATTTAGGTGTTAATAAAAATCAATTCTTTTTGTTTTTTATCCATATACTAAAATAAAAAGTTACCAAACCATAACGTTATAATTTTTTCCATGTATTCAGTAATTATTTGAAACTCGTAACAATGCGTACATCAATAAAATTAATATATATTTTGAGATGATAAGAGAAGAGTAAGACAGGGATTGGAAAGTTTAAACTAGTAATTTCTTTAGAAAAAGGTTGAGATCAAGTATGATACGTTTAGTTGAGGTAATTTGGTTTAGGATGGCAAGAAAGTGGACTTGTTTTGGTTAAGCAGTCTTAATAAAATTTATACATTTTGGTTTAATCATAAAAAGCATTGTGCTACTTGAAAAAATGTCAGGAATGTTAAATAAAGATATTTTTGTAAGTTCGATTCAGTATTTAGTTTTGTCTCATTAAATTTCAGTTCTTTAAAATTATTTTGGCATTTGGATGTTTTACAGGTGTTTAACACATAGTGTAAAATTGGGATTACATTAGGGACATGTTATAAGTAAGTTAAATGCAGGAAAAATGTTAAAATTTCAAGAAAGGGTTACAATACGAACATAATTTGATCATTACTCACATTATATATGGAAGCGGATGTGTGATAAACAAAGTGGTGCATAATAAATATTAAAAACATGGTACAGAACAATTTTACAGAAAGATATTTACTTGCGAATACATTTTTATGTTAGAATTTTGAAAAAGTGTGTTAAACAATATGATTTCTTAAAGTGACTTAAATTTAGACAATACAAGCAAGATGAACAATGAATATAATAAAGACAGTTTTTACAAGTTGTATGGATAACATTTTGATTAATATGAACGTTTTTAAACGCAAATTATTTGTATATTTAGAAAAAAGTTAGGTTATGTTATAAATTTAATATTTTTTCACAAATTTATAGTTTTTTAGATTAAGTTAGGCTTTAAATGGTTTGTTAGTGTGATTAATAGGAGGTTTTCCTCATTCCCACACAGTAATTTAACTTGTACAAGGCATTTGAAGGCAAATTTTGTGAAATGGGGTTGACTATACAGTTTTACTTTGGTAAATATAATTTTCCTCTAAATTTAAGATTTTGAACATTTAATGAATGTTTTCCAATACGAATTTTCATCAGGATTACATATATGTAGTTAATTTAAGTGTAGGTTGTAAGATTATTTAAATATAAGCAAATTTAAGTTAGAATAAGTCATGCTGTAGAATATTTAAGAGAGCTATATCAAGTTGGGTGTCTATTTATGCAGATTTTAACACAGATTTCATTTCTGTTATCAAAATTTAAATCTATAGCTTTATAAGAAAGTTATCGCATAATTTCTAATTTAGTTAAGTTTTCAAATTTATTTTGACCAATCATAGACAAGGTTACATTATTTAACTTTCTAAAAAAAAATTGAAAATGTGGTAACCAACAGAAGGGTATCAAAGGAATTGCTTTTGAGCATAATCTCTCTCTATTATTTTCCAGTTGTTCGCAAAGTTTAAAAAAGTGTCGTGTTTTTGTGCAACAAGTAAGATAATTAACCTCAATAATTACCGGGAAAATTTAATACAAAGTTAACGGAGAGACGAGAAGTTCAAGAACAATTGTTTTTAAACCTACATTTGTTTAAAAATAAAGTTAGGTTACCGATACCTGTTCATATTCGTAAAAGTTCAGTACGAATTAAAATTTCTTATTTGTGACGATTAATGTTTAACGATTTTAAAAATTCATTTGTTTAATTTAAATGCTGGTTACGTTTTTCCAAAATAAAACTGTAATCATTTTTCTTTGAAAATTTGACATTTTTGGCTATTGAGTTCATGGAATTCATAACGCATGCGTTATAGTATAAATTTTGTCAATATACATTTAACATATAAGATTTTTTTTATAAAGTGGAATCCACATAATATCGAACCAGAAATAATTTCCCTTTAAATCAGAACTCTATCCCCTAATGAGATTAGAGCTAGTCCGGTGCACAAACAATTAATTAAAACTATTTTACCCTACATACTGATTTAAATTAGCCAGTGCAATATATATATATATATATATATATATATATATATATATATAATAATAATAATGTGCATGTAAATTAATTGTATGGCTTTAAATAATGAATAACATGGCGCGCATCCAAGCAGTGTCCCTCGGACAGCAACTATCCACGAATGCACTTGCATTATTTATCACTTTTAATAATCAAAAGTAACTCAAATTTAAAAAATACACTTGCTTCAAAGTTCTAAGTGTATTATTACTATGTAATAAAATTAAACGTTAAACTTTTCTATAATTTCAATTACCTATAAACAAAATGTCATTTAAGTGGTAACAATTTTTTTAAGACTTTCCAAATAGCTTGACAGTTTTTCAATATTACTACCCATAAACTTGAAAAAGTCAATTAATTAATTTTAAACTAAATATTACCACCTTCTATTAATTTGAATTACAACGAGATAACTTTATGTACGTGTTATAGAAAAAAAACCATATGATTGCACATTTTTTTTATTCAAATTGTTTATCATTTTTCATAATGAAAAAGTAACTCAAATTTAAAAAATACATTTGCTCAAAAGTTTCAAGTTTAATTTAATATTAATATAAATTACATTTTGATCTTTGTAATGCAATATGCAGAAATTCGTTTTATTTACAAAACTAAATCTTCACACTCACATACTTTGCATATCATGAAATTCAATTTCTAAGTGTATTATTATTATTTGTCTAGTTATAAAACAATATCTCCTTTATTAATGCATGATCTTTCATCCAATCCCACTACTTTACGAATAACTTATTATTTTTGGAGCGAAGTACGTTTTCTACTAGATACACATCGGGATACTTAAGTTTTCTGTAATTCATGTTCATAAAACCCTCCCAGTACAGGTTTTCTTTTCATGTCTTCCAACATGTACGTAGTGGGGTTATTTACTGATTCATAGTATGTCACCCACACTATCGATCCATATTGAATTTCTTTATGTGAGTGTAAACCTCTAGCGTTGTATATTACCGGCATCTTTAGGCTTCATTCCGGTAGTTCTATGCTCATGATTGTTGTAATCCATGGTTATGTTATCAATTGTATCAATCCATTTATATTTACCTTGTAGGCTAAACGTCTTATATAGAGCACACTTTATGGTTCTGATAACACGTTCCACAATTGCTGCCTTTTTTGTGCTATAGGTCGAGTAATGATTGGCTCTATACCCACGCATTAGTTTAGTAAAATGTTGAATAATTCTTTTCCTGCATCTGTCCGCAAATTTTTAGGTTTCCGGCCTATTTTATTTGGCACATGTGTTAAATTCAGCTAAATCTGCTTGCCAAATGTCGTCAAAACCTTTAATTATTGTTCACCATCTCTTAAAATTTTTTCGTGCAGGTTTGTGCAATTCGTTGGCGAGTTGTAATTTGGACATGGTACTAATTTATCCACAATTTCTTTAAGTTGATATTATTTTGCTACAACGCTAGATACGCGTTACAGTTTCATTTAAAAGCTTTCTGAACTGCTTGTGGACAAAAATAAAGGTATCCTTTACTTATAGCATCACCGCCTTCTTCTGGGCCCGCCATCTATGTCAAACGGTTTCCACCCAAATTGAACCTTGTTGAGAAATATTAGTGACATCTTGAAGATCTATGGGACTAGCAACATTGATGCGTCCCCTATTCTCGATATCAAATTGATTATCATCAATCAGTTTAAACTGAGGCGTTAATTTCTTGAAAATTATTTTAATTGAACTGATTCGTTTTGTTTTATTTTAGATCACAACCTAATGATTTTGTTTAATTTAATTGTAATATAGAACATAGTATTACTTGTGTTTTTTTTCTAACCTTACTTATTTCAGTGCTTAGTAAAATTATTACACCTCCTTTGTTTTCCCTGAATCAGTACATTAATGAATAAATATGCTTCAAAATATTAATGAATAAATGTACTTCAACACAAAGGAATGTGTATGGTCAGCATTCTCAAGGCAAGATGTAATTACGAGCGTTTTACTATCTTATCTAAACCATATACTTCTAAGGATATTTCTATTAAACCACTAAAATGATTAAATTAATTCAAATTAACTGTATTAAACAGTAATCTTCTTAATGTAAATAAAAAGTTTCTTTGAGCTTTTAATGATTAAGTTATCATGTAGATAACGTTTCGTGTTGAGAAAAACCTGAATGTTTTTAATAGCCATTTATCAAACTTGCTCATATCTTGTGATAGAACATTTTCTCGATCAGTTTGCAACCCTATGATAATATTATATCCAGGTGTTTCTAACCCGGTACATATTTTGATAGCTAAAGTATGTTTATCTGTTGCAGGTAGATCTGGGTATATGCACGTTTTCGAACTTCTACATACAACAGGCGTATTTACATTTTTATTGATGTATTTAGTTAATGCTAATTCTTCAGCGAATGCAGGAATTGTGTGAGTAACTTTCCAATATATTTTATCAATACTGACATTAAACTCTTCTTCAGCGTTCGAAATAAGTGCGTTAGTATGAGTACAGATCAAAACCGGTACCCATTTTTCAAAAACGGGTCAAAACAGCTCTACAACAGCACAAAAACAGCTTAAAATAGATCAAAAATCGTACCCGTTTTCCAAAAACAGGTCAAAAACAGATTAAAACTGGCCAAAACCGGTAAACCCGTTTTCCAAAAACAGTTTAAAAACAGACCGAAAACCAGTACCTGTTCCCTAAAAACAGGTGATCCCTTATCCCAGAGGCAGGCAGCCTCGTTGATGATGATCTATCCCGATATTTTGAAAATTAAGTATAAGTTACTTAATCCATAGTTCTTATTAATAGATTTGTTTATTGATAAATTCATCATTATATTTCATTAGCACTACGCCTACAACGACTGTAGTAGCGACCCCGCCACTGCAATATGGGGGTAATAATTTGGTGCGGAAGCCTCAAATAATTTAGATAAAATAAGGCGCAGAATAATTAATGCGGAAAGCGTACTAGAGACATTGGATAATTTAGATGTGTAGGGTAGTTCTTTAATTTATAATTTTAGTATGTGAAATTAGTGTGCATAGTGTAGTTTTTTTAGATGTGGGAACATATATAAATTAGCATAATTTAGTAAGGAGTTTTTATGTTAAATAAATAAATGTTAAATTTTCTTTATATTTTTATTATTTATCGTAAATTATTCTCATAAAAAAAAACAAATACAGGATTTAATGCAATGAATAATAAGGTAGATTTAAAATACGGTATAGCAATGTCAACGTTTTAATAGTATTTATAATTAGGCAAGTTTGTGTAATTAGTTAGAGAGAAGAAGAAAAAGAGAGGAAAAAGAAAAAAAAAAAAGAAGGAAAGAGAAGAGAAGAGAAAGAGAGAGAGGAGAGGAGAGAGGAGAAAAAAAGAAGAAAAAAAAAAGAGGGAGAAAAAGGGAGAGGAGAGAAAAGGAAAAAGAAGAGAGAAGAGGGAGAGGGAGAGGAGGAGAGGAGAGGGAAGGAGAGGAGAGGAAGAGGAGAGGAGAGGAGAGAGGAAGAGAGGAGAGGGAGAAGAAAGAGGAGAGGGAGAGAGAGGAGAAGAGGAGAGAGAGGGAGAGGAGAGGAGAGGAGAGGAGGGAGAGGGAGAGGGAGAGGAGAGGAGAGGAAAAGAGGGAGGAGGGGAGGGAGAGGAGAAGAGGAGAGGGAGAGGAGAGGAGAAGAGGGAGAGGGAGGAGGGAGAGGGAGAGGGAAAGGAGAGGAGAGAGGAGAGGGAGAGGGAGAGGAGAGGGAGAGGAGAGGGAGAGGAGAGGGAGAGGAGAGGAAGGGAGAGGGAGAGGAGAGGGAGAAGGGAGAGGGAGAGGAGAGGGAGAGGAGAGGGAGAGAGAGGGAGAGGAGAGAGGGAGAGGAGAGGGAGAGGAGAGGGAGAGGAGAGGAGAGGGAAGAGGGAGAGGAGAGGGAGGGAGAGGGAGAGGGAGAGGGAGAGGGAGAGAGAGGGAGGAGAAATTGGGCGGTGGTAGGGAAAAGTAGGATAAATTGTTGATAGAGAGGAGAGGGAAAAGTTTAATGGAAGAGGAGATGAGTTGATTAAATGTAAAGGAAAGGCCAAGATTTGGACAGAAACGAGAAGTTATGAGAGGGAATGCAAGGAAGAGGATTTTGAGGGACATGGAAGAGTTGTTAGAAGAGCGGAGAGGAAGAGAGGAGAGGAGAGGGAGAGGGAGAGGAGATGGAGAGGGAGAGGGAGAGGAGATGGGAGAGGGAGAAGAGAGTGTGGAGAGGGAGGAAGATGAGGGGGAGAGGGGAGAGGGAGAGGGAGAGGGAGAGGGAGAGGGAGAGGGAGAGGGAGAGGGAGAGGGAGAGGGAGAGGGAGAGGAGAGAAGAGTTAGCAGACAGAGTAGATGCCATTGTGTGCTGAGTGCAGTCGTGTTGAGAGGAAGGAATCAAATTTTGAAGTACGTTCAGACGGAGAGGTCGTCCAGAGGAATTTCTTCAATTCGTTTTGTAAAAGAGTTAGATATCTTTCTGAATTTAAATTGTATTAGATAGAAGAACGGCCCAAGGAGATTTTGGTACCAGATAGATACCGCATGAGAACGTTTACTGAAAAAGCATATTGATCTCTCCTCTCAGACAGTAATATGAGGATTTTCTTGAGACCATTGGATATGATTTTTTCTATTGAAGATGCCGTTGTATGTAAATTTTGCTTCATCGGCAAAAAGAATGGTTTTAGAGAATTGATTGTTTTCTGGACTTTCATTAATCAACTACGTAGCAAAACGTAATCTTTTCTGATAATCTTCAACACACAATGTATTTCCTATATGAAAATGATATGGCGTAAAATTATTTTGTTTCAAAATAACGTGAACTTCATCTTTGGAAGTGTTGCACTCGTTCGCAATTTAACGAAGAGATGTAGTAGGTTTAAATTCGGCGTAAGCTCAAACACGTTTTCTGTTTCTGTGTTAACATTAATTTTAAAACTTTAAGGATTAGTAAAAGCCCCATATTTTTTTAAGTTCGATTCGAGTTTGGCAAATAATCTCACATCGGGTTGTCTTCTTTCCATATAAGTTTGAAGATATAATTCCGAAGCATCATTAGCATATCTGTTAGACACGCAATAGCAAAAAAGCATACCTTTTCTTTCTTCAGAAGAATAAGCCATTAATAAATTAATATTCACTATTTAAGTACGAACTACAACTGGTTGCAAAAAATAATTCGATATCTACTATTTGACAGCCAATCAATGCAGAGTTTTGTTTTTAATTGTCACGGCACACCACAACAAACATTGCATTTGTTTAGTAAATACTATAATTACATTTTTTTGAAAATTGTGAGTTAACTAATAATACTAAACATACAAAGCTATACATTTTTGAAGCCTAAAAAAAATGAGCCACCGAATGAGTCCATAACCACCTATTGTTGCCAATAAAAAAAATTTATGTTTGGGATGTAGCTCGAAGAATAAACACTAAAAAAATTTATTAATCCAATTTCCCCATTTTGCGTAAAAATAGCTCTCTCTTACAACTTTTTCGTATTTTGAATATTAAAAAAGATATAACCGATTGAAAATTTGGACGATTTTTAGTTATGTTCAAATATCTTAGAAAGTTGGCAACAATGTTGAATTTTCTTATCGGTATTTGAATTATCATGTAATTCTGTCCAACTTTGCTAATTTAAACGACTGTGTATCTCTTATAATAACAAAGATAGCGGCAGAACGTGGGTAGATTCTAGACGGTTACACCCCGATTCAGCGGTCCCCGATTCAGCGGTCCTCGTTTTAGCGGTCCTGTTTCAGCAGCCCCTGTTTCAGTAGCGACCCGTTACAGTAGTTCTCATTTTAGCGGTGACCCACTTCAACGGCCCTCGTTTGGTCGGTATTCCTCGGCTCCTTTGCCTATTTGGTAATGATAAAAGGATGATCTCACCGTTTGAAATTATTTTTTTCCAACATTACGTTTTCCTCGTTTTCCATAATTTACTGGTTGGTAGTGAAATAGACACATAGGTAAATGATACTGCTATATAACTAATAATTACATTTTGTGACAACTGTATTTTTTATTCTTTTTTTCTGAACAACCAAAATAATTCATGTTAATTCATTTTTTGCTCGATGTTATGCTAACGCAGCTAGGTCCACTTTTCTGCTAAAACGGGGTGGCCTGTAACAAGAGCCGCTGTAACTGGGCACCGCCGAAACGGGACATCGCCGAAATGGGACCGCTGAATAGGGGTTCTTAGTACATGAATATAAAAACAAAAAGATCTAATTTTTATTAACACATAAATTGAAATTTTTTATTAGTATAGGTACTGTTTATAAAAAATAAAAAAAACACTCGTAATTATGTTACACTTAAAGTGCTGACTACGCATATTCATTTCCTTTGAAGCAACATTATTTTCATTGACATTGAGGTTTTAAAATTATAGATGTATAATTTTTACATCTCATTAAAAAGTTGAGTGTCTTAATGGATGGTTCAGTAAGTTGTGTTTCTTATACATGAACCTAAGAAGTCAATCTATATCATGTGCAATAGCGAAAGGAAACGATAATGGGATAGTTACACTATACTAACTTAATCCACTCGCGTTTAGTGCGTTTGCAGTGAGTGAGTGAGCCAAATAGTCGGTGTGGGAGCGAGAAAACATTCGAGCGGGAGTCAAAATAATAAATTAAAATTATTTCTGCATATTAAATTTAGTACATTAATCTAAAAATAAAAAGAAGTGGTTTTTATTAACACATAAATTTGAAATTTTTTAGGCAAAATTTATTTTTTAACAAAAGAGTCAAAACTTGTAAAATATAATGCCGCATACTGTTTTGTAAGATTGAAAAAATACTCATAATTATGATATATGTTACAATTTTTATTAGACAGCTAACTCGCATCCGTTCAAGCTAAATTATTTTCATTTATGTTGAGATATTTGTTAAACTATTCATGTATAATATCTATGCCTCGTTGAAAATTGAAAATTTGAGGTCCTAAATAAATTAAAATTTTTGAAATGGGGTTCAATAAGTTACGCTTAGAAAAAAAGTTGTTTTAAGTGCTGTGTATCGTTTCAAAAATAGAATAGGTCAATTTTAGGACCATTTTTGCTAAATTAACAAACGAAAGAGATAAAACACAATCTTGTTTAAAAAAAATTTTTACTGGGAAGTAGCGGTAAATTAAAAAATGTAGGAGAGCGTTATTTTTAGCACTTAAACTTACCTTGATGTTGAAAACTCTATTTTGAGATTTCTAAGAATCGTAATATGATCATGATGATGACGATGACCTCGCAATTTTTATTTTTAGCATTAAATCTTGACCTTGACATTTAGACCTTGACAAGCTCCACAAATTTAAATTTCCCGCCAAAAGTTTGCCATTGAAAGAGGTCTAAAATCTTTTATTTCTCACCACCAGAAGGCGAGTGACATTGAACTAGTCTAAAATCAGCCCCTAATCACCACTGATGGGTATAAAGTTCTTTACTACCGTGAAGATAGGTTTGTTTCAATTGGTAGAGAGAATAAGGCTTGATAGCCAACGACGATATACAATTACCATCAGATTTAGAATCAAAATTCCTTCTCTAACTAACTTTATATAACACATTGTATTCAAAATGCTTTGAGTCCCTACAGGAGCAAGACGGCTTAAGTCCGCTAACGCCCCAAAAATGTCGAGCACAACCTCGACTGATGTTTTACTTCAAATACCCACCAACTTCCACTTGCAGCAG
>JARFJB010000447.1:3485000-3692500 GCA_036346205.1 Vesta saturnalis | reverse complement strand
AGTATCTTCTTTGTATCTTTGTTGGGGATGAATACGATTTTAATTTTATTGCATCAGTTAATGATTTTAGTAAATGATTGTTCGATATGTCTACACTAAAGTTCTTACTTAATTGTTCAGTTTTAATAACAAATAGCTTGCGCGACAAAATGAAAGCTATTTACTAACGACTATGAGTTTAATTTTCAATGTTTTTGTCTATTATATTTCCGATATCGATCTATTAACTGGGTTGATTGTATTATTGTGCTTTTATCACTCACTATCAAAAAGTCAACTTATAACTCTCTGAAACCGCTATTCTAAACTACTACGCAATCCTTTTATTATCGCCAATTTGATAACATTTACACTTTAATTCGCTTTAACCTTTCTTTCTCACTGATAAGGAAAATATTATTTATATTTCTATATCACTATATTAACTGAGTTTTCGTTGTAATTACACAATATTAATTTGCAGCATAAATCAAGCTACAGCAATCGCTTTTCACCCGTTTGGTTACTTTCCACCAACCTTGATCGCTTACTTAGTGCGACCCTTTCTGTTCATTATATATCGCGACTGACCACTAATACACCTCATAATGACAGCGTCTCTGCTTGCTTCCCTTTACAAAACAGTCATGTCCGTAAATTGCCGCGTATATTTAAAAGCTTTCCAATTTACTCTGCCAATACTCATCGAAACAAGCTCAAGCTTTTTATCTTAATATGAATTATGTTCAAATACAGATAACCAATAACAATTTAACTTTATATAACAGTGCGAAATTCGAATTTCTAATGCCTCCATTATCCTCGTATTGCTGGTATAACACACATATTCTTACTTTATTTTAAAGGAAGCGAAATTTGCTTTAACATGATATGAAACGGTTCATGGTTATCTTGAAAGGTAAGCGAGATACTTATTTTAACTTTCGATATATATATATATATATATATATATATATATATATATATATATATATATATATATATATATATGTTGAGATATTTATGAATTACATTAGTATAGCTATGTAATTCACATAGCGAGTAATTTCATTAATTTGTACAAATGGTACATTTCGTTATATATAATATTAGGTAGGAATGATTGATGAACATTGAGATGGATGTAAATTTAAATAATTCATAAAAAAATGTTAAAATAATAATATTCTACAACATATTACACATAAGTATGAGGTATGTTAGTTATCGTAATGCATTAAATCAAGTTCAATTTTAGTTAGCAGGTTTATTTAAACATAATGTTCCCTAACGACATGAAGTACAGGCTGTAGATTACAAATATCATGTTAAAATTAGGATTAGACATAGATCAATGTCACAATTTCAATGTACGCAGCCAAGAATTATAAAAACGTTCGTGTTAGTGCGAAAAACAAATATAAGTGCTAGAATTACATAAAAACAGTATAAATACATTGATAATTAACTATAAAACATAAACAAGCCAGCAATTCTGGAATTATTGTGATTAATTAACATTTACAGATACAAGTCTCAGAAGAACTTATAAACTTATAAAAGTGGGAGAATAAATTAAATTAAGACATAAACATTAAGAATATACACTTTCACAAACATTTAAATTGCTTAAAAGTGTAAAATTATACATTAAAAATTATTGTATTAATTTGAGGTTATGTCATTTCCTCACATAAAAATTATGTAAAAGTTGTTATAGATTGGGACAATTTGTTCAAAATAAAGTATAAGAGGTAAAAATAGTAAAGTAGCCTCAATTTCAAGTCACAATTCACTATATTAGTGACTATTTTGCCAAATTTAGTTTTTAAGGATGTATGAAAATTTCAAATAATTTTCCTTTCAAATTGGCCGTAGGCATTTAAAAGATGTATAATTATATGTAGTAGCATCCCATATTCATGTGGAAATCAATTCCAGGCCTGAAATGTGCATAAAATTAGTTTAAAATCAATGTAAAAATCAACATGGTTAATAATTGGAGGAATTAGTTCGTGTTTGGATTTATTTTATAGGAAAGTTTATGTGGATTCCGAAAATGTTAGTTTTAAGATAGGTTTAAGGGGTCAAAAGTTATGAGCTTTTGAAATTAAATTGTAATTTAGGAAAAGCATTAGCCAATCAGAATTGAGGAAAGATTGGATGTAATTGTTGATAACAATCGAAGAATTTGGTTTCTAACGATTTGCATATAAATAGAAGTGCTGAAGGATTAGTAGCTCTCTCAGATTTTCTCTGTTCCAACAACTTGCTAGCCAAGATGTCGCCAAATTTTTCTTGAAATTATTTTAAACAAAATAACGTCACTTTCGATAAAGTAAAGTGCGGTTTTAGTACCGGCAGTGTTAAAAACAAGTGATATTCATTTGTCGGTAAATAATAAATTAAGGTTAGTTTATCTTTTAAATAAAAATTCGGTTGTTATCGACAGCGAGTTGAAAATATTTCCGGAGATTCGACATTGTTTTTAAGTTTGTTTTGTTTACGTTTGTTATGGATATTTAATTGTGTTTTCTTCGTGTTTCTATTATTATATATTTTATTTATTGGAAGCGTGTTTAATTTAAAATAACCTTCAAACTACTCATGCATTTAAAAAATTATTTTGAAATAAAAATAATAAACTGTAATGATCCTGAAAATAAAGATTTATCAAGATGAAGAAATATTAGTGAAACTTACTTGAACGTATAAGCTTTAAGTTAGCAGCAAATCTGGATGTCAAGTAGCAGAGTTGGATTTCGAAGGAGCTATTTTCTACGGTCAACTACATCATCAGTGAAGAAGATAAGGAGGACATTTTATGTGAGTGTTACACCTTAATGCATGTTATTGTTGACATTGATAATTTCATTGTTGTGTTAATAATTTCCATATTTTGTACTAAACAGGATGTGCGACAACTTGTATGCATGTCCAAAGGGAACATTAATTGAGCTAAAATTTTTGTTTGTGTTTGACTGTTGTCCCATTTCAAACTGTGGGGGCTAGTCAAAGTTTGTGGCGCTCTACATCCCTTCTTGTTATTCTTCCTACCCATTTTCCTTTCCCTTTTCTTACTGTAGTTCCGTTTCCACTCACGCATCCGACGCCCTGCCCTCCCGACTAGCCGGTACCTCACTTTCTCGCACCGTGCAGTAAATTCTGCTGTCACACAGTACGAGCTAACCTTTTTCAAGTCATTGCAGCTTGTATCTGTTATATGGCTAGTAATTATGCGAATTTTAAGATTAGTCTTGACTATACAGAGTGTTCCAGAAAATCAGGGCAATACAAAGTCAGTTTTTTTTAATGCAATACCTTGTAAATCATTAGATTTTTTTATACTAAGGGTAATTATAAAACTTTACTTATATAGGTTTCATGCACCTAAATTTACGATTTTTGAAATCGCATATTATCTAAACAAAATTACTAATACAGGCATAACTGTATTGTTATGCACCATCTTGTGTTTTGTTAGAAAAAACTTTGTATTTGGGCCAAGGAAAGAAGAAGCTTAATGTTATGCTCTGAAGAAGAAATATTAAAAATAAATGCTACAGGGTGTTCAAAACATGTTCAAACCTACGAAACTTAAAATTAAAAAATATCACTTTCTTCAAGCAGAATATCTTATATATTTTTACGCTGTGTAAAAGAGAATCAAAAACCACACAATTTTTCATAAATATGTTCTATACCTCTCACTATTTTTGAGTTTATTTTGATTTTTATATATTATTCAATATTTAAATTCAACATCCACGCCCAATCTATTTTTGAGGATAACTATAATCTAAAAACTCACGCACCTAGCGGTAGTAGTGCGGAGGGGCACCCTCCAGTTGCAGCCATTACTGAGCAGATGAATCAGGTTAGGCAACACTTTTTGAAAGAATTGAAGGTACATACGACTAGTCAGGGGAGTGTTAAAAATACGGTCCAATAATTCTATTTTGGAAATGCGGCACCAAACATTTATGGACCAGTGGTTTTGTTTTTGCATTTTTCGGATCCAAAACGGATTGTTTAACGCGTAATAGTGCAGATTATGACGATTCACAGCATCATTGCTTCTAAACGTAGCCTCGTCAAAACAATATAAACAATATAAGATGAGAGGTTTGGATTAATCTCAAATTGAGCACTAATCCACTGGGAAATGTTTACTCGTCTATCGAAATCATAATTGCGTAATTCCTGGTGTAATTCAATATGCTAAGGATCATACTTATATTTTCTAGTTGTGCGATTGACAGTTGATTGTGATGTTTCACATGATATTTTTATCTGACAACTACTGACATGCAGGTCTTCTTCACTATGAAGCAGAATTTTAAGTGCCCTTTCTTGGTTACTTTTATTTCTATTCACCACTTTGCGTTTTACGTAATCCACACTGTCAGAAGAATCGAATCTCTTCATCTAATTTACAAAAGTGAGCCGAGAGGGTTGGCGTCGTGCACGATACTTCATTCTGGCATTCATTTGGCATTATTTATGTTCGAGACTTTTAAAAATAAATGCATACGGAATCTAGTGAATAAATTGAGTTGGAAAATTTGAATTCAAAAGCTGTTTCAGATTCCTGTAAAAGCTCATTCAGTTGATGTGCAAATTGTGTGAATGTATAAATATTATTTATTTAGGCGAATCCCCCAAATTAAGGTTTAGGATAATCAATTAAAGAAAATGTGTTAACACTCCCACCATCGAATTCTTTTACACATGAACTAAAAAAAATTTGAACACTTTCTATCATTGCAACTGTTATACTTTGCACAGATTTTACTTGTAAGTGTACTCTAAGTCTATTGCACTACAGTATTGTTGTAAGTCACCGAGAGAGTACAGTAAACTAGTATTTTATGCGTAAAATTTGCCTATAAAATGTATTCATCATATTACATTGCTAATAAATGTGCGTGTTTTAAAATTATTCGTGACAATACAGGGTGTTTCAAAAAATCAGTTAGTATTTTTAATACAATACCCTGTATATCTTTCGATTTTTGGATTCTACGTCCAATTATAAAACTTTATTTATATAAGTATATCCATCTTGCCATCTTGTCTTTATTAAAAAAACTTTTATATTTGCTCCAAGGAAAAACCAAGCTTAAGCTTATGTTCTGAAGAAGAAATAAATATTAGAAATAAATGCTACATGGTGTACAAAATATACGTTCAAGTCTCGAAACTTGAAATTAAAGAATATCACTTTTCTCAAATAGACCACCCTGTATATTTTTACGCAATGTTAAAGACAATCAAAAACTACACAATTCTTCATAAATGTGTCCTATACCTATCTCTGACTGTTTGATTTTTCTATATTATTCAATATTTCAATAGTTTTCCTTGTGATTATTCGCAGTAGGCATAAAAATAATTTCCCACATGACAAATATTTGACCTGTCAGAGTGTTGCATTGTGATGTCCATTTAATATTGCGAAAGTTTTGTGTGTTCAATAGTAATTATGAGTTAGTTCATATGGTTTATGTGTTAGGAGAGGTTCAAAAAATTGTCTTCTTGCTCAAAGTTTATACAGAATGAAGTATCGTGCACGACGCCAACCCACTCGGCTCACTTTTGGAAATTATATGAAGAGATTCGATTCTTCTGACAGTGTGGATTAAGTAAAACGCAAAGTGGTGAATAGAAATACCAGTAACCAAGAAAGGGCACTTAAAATTCTGCTTCATAGTGAAGAAGACCTGCATGTCAATAGTTGTCAGATAAAAATATCATGTGAAACATCACAGTCAACTGTCAATCGCACAACTAGAAAATATAAGTATGATTCTGAGCATACTGAATTACACCAGGAATTACGCAATTATGATATCGATAGACGAGTAAACCTTTCCCAGTGGATTAGTGCTCAATTTGAGATTAATCCAAACCTCTTATCTTATATTGTTTTCCGACAAGGCTACGTTTAGAAGCAATGATGCTGCAAATCGTCATAATCTGCACTATTACGCGTTAAACAATCCGTTTTGGATCCGAAAAATGCAAAAACAAAACCACTGGTCCATAAATGTTTGGTGCCGCATTTCCAAAATAGAATTATTGGACCGTATTTTTAACACTCCCCTGACTAGTCGTATGTACCTTCAATTCTTTCAAAAAGTGTTGCCTAACCTGATTCATCTGCTCAGTAATGGCTGCAACTGGACGGTGCCCCTCCGCACTACTACCCCTAGGTGCGTCAGTTTTTAGATTATAGTTATCCTCAAAAATAGATTGGGCGTGGATGTTGGATTTAAATATTGAATATATAAAAATCAAAATAAACTCAAAAATAGTGAGAGGTATAGGACATATTTATGAAGAATTGTGTGGTTTTTGATTCTCTTTTACACAGCGTAAAAATATATAGGATATTCTGCTTGAAAAATGTGATATTTTTTAATTTTAAGTTTCGTAGGTTTGAACATGTTTTGAACACGCTGCAGCATTTATTTTTAATATTTCTTCTTCAGCGCATAAGATTAAGCTTCGTCTTTCCTTGGCCCAAATACAAAGTTTTTTCTAACAAAACACAAGACGGTGCATAACAATACAGTTATGCCTGTATTAGTAATTTTGTTTAGATAATATTCGATTTCAAAAATCGTAAATTTAGGTGCATGAAACCTATATAAGTAGAGTTTTATAATTACACTTAGTATAAAAAAACAAATGATTTACAAGGTATTGCATTAAAAAAAAACTGACTTTGTATTGCCCTGATTCTTTGGAACACTCTGTATAGTCAAGACTAATCTTAAAATTCGCATACTTACTAGCCATATAACAGATACAAGCTGAAATGACTTGAAAAAAGTTAGCTCGTACTGTGTGACAGCAGAATTTACTGCACGGTGCCCGAAAGTGAGGTACCGGCTAGTCGGGAGGGCAGGGCATCGGATGCGTGAGTGGAAACGGAACTACAGTAAGAAAAGGGAAAGGAAAATGGGTAGGAAGAATAACAAGAAGGGATGTAGAGCGCCACAAACTTTGACTAGCCCCCACAGTTTGAAATGGGACAACAGTCAAACAAACAAAAAGGAAAAAAAAGAAGTCGATAATAATCGTATAATGAACACCAATATAATTAACGGAAAATAATTGTACAACGAAAAATAGGATGTACAATGGACAATCTAATATCTAGGTAATGGTAAAGCTAAAGCAAAAAAATATTTAATAACAATGGTAACCTAAGGTAAAGTCTATTAAACTAAATCAACGCAAATTCTCCAAGTGGGAGTTTCACTACCACCAGTCAGTAATTAAATTAATTAAAACGGTGACTTCTAATCGTTGGAATGCATTAAAATATTACGAGGCAGTGGTCTCGTCAAAAATTAACTGAACCTAAGGACACAGTATTGTTCTTCAGTACCTATACAAATTAACCCCCCCAAAATTCATACATATATAGTTATAATCGGAAAATCAGTCACCCGACGATAGGGTTAGAGCTCTAAACCGATCTTAGGTTTTTTTGGTAATATGCGGCCAGCACAGTAGCTCTGATGTCCCTGTCCGAAGCAAAACAAATCCTGTAGATTTAGTGAGTCACCCCGAAGTATTGAATTTAGATTTCCGAGTATTAATAAATTAGTAGTAAAGAAAATAGTGGTGCGAATTCCTACTTGAGGATAACACATAAGTAGATGTAAGGTAAAGATTATAATAATTAATGAATGAATTCCAATGTTTAAATTACACAAAAATTATAGTACACAAAACAAAAAAAAATATCTGTACAGTAGTTAATAGCGAAATTTATGTTACAAAAAAAATCTACTACTCAGCGAATTGCTCTGTGCATGCAGGACAGTAGCTACAGTGCTTCACAGTAGTTCCAATAGACAACAGAAAAAAAAAATTGTCACACTAAGAATTTCTTATAACTTCGAAAAAAAATATAAAGTTCATGCGGTTCATGTGATACATATCAGTGCTATTTCTGGAGGTAATTGTCCAATTCTAACACCAATTTGTTTGACAATTCACTAAGGTGCTTTATAGATCGAGTTTAAGTTCAAGTATGACCACATGTACGAAGTTAGTAATTATACAGCAGTAGTGGTAAAAATAAATTGAAATGATCTGACCTTTTAGCTGTCCTTCGAGATGTTCTGAAAGGTAGAATATTTGGTAAAGCAATTTACAGGTGATCATCAATGGACGTTTTACTTGTTGAAGTAACAGCTCTCGTTACCACTCACTATGCTTCTTTTTTTTGAAGCAAGAACGTTGGTGATTAGCAACCAGAAAAAAACCTAAAAGAAACCGTTGAATGTAAGTGGGCTAACAACGCAAGATGTACTGTAACGGTACCTGAGATCTTGCTTGATTTATTCGTGAATCATGTGTACATCCGTTACACCATTTAGGTATCACTTAGAACTGTTTGTAGTAAACCCCTTAATTGTATAATTTTAGGTGAAGCAGAATATCCCAAATCAAACATGGTATGAATTAAAAACGCAGAAAATGTGCTTCAAACGAAGGTTTGTACATGTGTGAAGACAGGTACTTTGTAAAAGTGAACAGGAAATGTTAACAAAAAAACCTAAGATCGGTTTAGAGCTCTAACCCTATCGTCGGGTGACTGATTTTCGGATTATAACTGAAGAAGAAATCTTATTGGATAAACTAATTGGATATAATCTTTAGAGTAAGGATTTTAACCTAAATGTTTATATTGCATTGTAGGTGGATGACCAAACCAATTTATTTTTGTTATTATTCAGTTATGTATACCTGTTTGATTTAGAAAGTAGGTAGGCATCTAAATTCCAATGTATTTTTAGAAATATGTAATGCAGTGGATATAGGTTAGGTTATAAAACTGCTACTTTGGTGGCAAAGGTGTAATCAATCTTTCAAAGGCAAGGTAAGTTTAAAAAGTGCTATTTTTACTAAAAAGTCAATTTACACATTTTTTCTCCTTTAATATTGATTAACTTGAAAACGGAATAAGCCGATTCGTTAAATTTTGCTTTCGTTATTTGCACTGAAGTAATTTTACAGTTTATTGATTTTTCACTTAATTGATTGTTATTGCCCAGTTTTGTGAAATTAAAGGTTATAAATGTTTACTAAATTTAATTTTGTCTTCAATTAATAAACCATAATTGATAAACATATTAAATTTTAAAGAGAATTTGTAATCCTGGAAATTGTGCAAATATAGTTTAATATTTTAGATTGACCTCTAGACTTACGTCAGCAATTTTCATGATTAGTTACCATTTTGAGTAACTTACAGTGAAGCTTCTTTCGCGATTAACGTTGATTAATTTATATCTGCATGATTGTCGAATTAAAAACCAGTACAGTCTTGAAGTTAATTCAAAGCAGTTTTTTTATCGTTCATTGACTAATAGCGAGCTTGTACATAAGGTAAACGAGGTGAATTGTGATTTACAAAAGTTTTGATAGATACACTTCTCTTAAGGATTTTATTGGCAAAGATACTAATTAACGTTTTGGTAGTTATAATGATAAACTTTTGCGTTTTCCTATAGTTAATTACTATTTTGAATTTAGGTAAATGGATTGAAGACCGGAGCTAAGAAAAAAATAAAAGCACATATACCATATTAGCTACCGTGCAAAAAGCAGCTACAGTTACAATTAACTGCATAATTCTGCATATTACACATTTTTTCGTAATTTTGACAGTAATTAGACTCATTAAGGTTAACGACTCATTCTATAACGTACTTTATAAAATTAAAGTGAATTTTCCGAATTTTATGTTAGAATTAAATTATTTCCTTACCAAATAGGCATTTATTTTGTTTTCTGTGATCATCCAAGCCTATTTAGTCTCACCGAAAATTCAGATTGCAGTGGCACCAGTAACGTTCTTTATCGATTGTGAGTTTTATTTTGTGGTAAACGTAACGTTTTTGAAGCATTCTATCGGATACCTTACGTCTTACTGGGGACCGGCCTATCTTGGTTAAGTTTACCGGGCCACTCGCCTATTTTAGTAAGCGTACACGACGTGACGTTAATTCGTTAATACTCATAGTATCCAATATCCGTTAAACAGTTTTAAAAATAAAAATTTCTTTAAATCACGTCACCATACGTGTTGAAACGGCTCCCGTAATTCAAACTACATTAGTATATTAATTGTAAGATTTATTTGGGATTTTATTTATTTCCGTAGATTAAAAGTGATTATCTGCTTGCTCTCAAATGTGTACTAGAAATTGTTGCGCTCTACGTTTTACGCAAAACGTTTGATGACCAATTCCATTACCATAAATGAGAAAGTCATAAAAACGTTTGCTTTACCAAACAAAGCCAGTTTAATTAGGAGATGATTAACAAACAAAGAAACAACGACTCAACTAATCGACGTAGATAAGTACTAAAATTTATTACTGCCAATTAGGTAAATCTTGCGTTTGGTATGCAACAATGAAATAATGCGTGGAATTAAAAAGGCGCTACTAGGTGAAATAATGCATGGCCAACTAAATTAAGCTAAAAATAAAAGCTTGCATTCTTTGTACATAGCTCTCAGTAAACATCATGCAGTATATATGGTTTTACTGCATTATGTAATATTCGCGTTATCCTACACGCAAACCTCGATTACGTTTTTGTGATATATACTGAGTGTTGACCATTTATCAAAGAGTGTGTAGCATTAATGTGCTGTTAACCAAAAAATTATACATATCGGAGCAAAGGGATTACAAAGTTTCAAGTTTACTTTTATTTACATTTTTGTGAAGCATTTTATGGATTGGGAAACTTTCAGCAAAGTATCTAAAATTGAAGCTAGAGAAGATTAATGGTTGACCGAAAAACCAACTGGATGATAAAATCGTATTTAACTAAAGTATAAAGTAATTCATGATATATCTAAAAGGAGATTTAAAGGTGAATGGAAAAAGGTTTCGCATGCAATGTCTGGCCCTAACATAACATCCGTTTGGTTAGCTTTAAAAGATTCCCACAATCTTTTAAATATATAAAAGTATAAAAGGGTTGAGTGTAATTGATTATAAAGTACAGAAAATACTGTTTAATTAATGCACACAAATATTGATAGTATTTATAGTAATACTAATATTATATATATATATATATATATATATATATATATATATATATATATATATATATATATCATATATTCAGGGTAAGTTTTCATTTCCACTTTCAGTTGGAAAAAGTTCATGGCCTACTAGACATTTCAAAAAAACTAAAATTTTGCATTTTATTTAATTCTAAATAACTCTGTTATTATCGATTTGAGAAAAAAAATGTAGAGGAAAGAATGGTGGTGTTTTTTTTATGCTTTATCTACTGGCGTCGCCACTTTTGTTCTAGATCTTGTTATTCCAAAGTTATGATATAAATTTTTGTTGTACCTTTATCAGATGCGCATTTTTTTAAGCTTTGTAACGATATTAAACATGTATTTATTTTTAAGAATAACAAAGTTAACGATTTTATTATTGATTTACAGTTGGCCATGGAAAAAATGAATTAATTGGTTTTTGGCAGTTTTACACCCTTGCCATAATAAATACAGTTTTGATTTCATTCCAAACTTTGATGAGCGACAAGTTTAGTGATTTTTCTTTTAAATGTTGTAGAATCGTTATTATTAGGAATACAACAAAATGATACAAATACAAATTTTAGACATTTTAATGCGAACATATTGTACATACTAATTTCATGCTCACTCGAGTTCGAACAAACTTAGATTTTTTTAAGAAGCAGTAATAGTTGGCTTTGACATTTTTAAAAACAACAAATTTTTCTCTTTATAACAATATAAGGTTAACTACATTTACTTTGATGAATACAGGAATTTTTGGTTGAAATTTGGCAGTTTTAAAACTTCGTAAATTAAATTAAGGATGTTTTCTAATCGCGACAAACTTAATATGTTGGAATGTTTTATAGTGTGTAATAAAGATAGTGTTCTTGCTGCCGAACGGTACCAACAATTGTTTGAAAATCGGCGTCGACCATCTCTACCGACGTTTAACAATTTATAGAGAAATCTGAGGCAGTTTGGTTCCTTTTCGAAACCAAAGAGGGAAGAAAACATCATTAACAAGGATATGTATTGGCATACGTTACCCAAAGTCCTTCTACTTCGACCCGACAAATTTCAACTGAAGTTGGTGTGTCGCAAATCACACTACCACCTATTAGTATGATTCAACAGAATACAGAGTTTCAAAATCAAATTTTGTGGACTGATGGAACCAAATTTACTAACTGCGGTATGTTCAATAGGCGCAATGAACATTTGTGGGTGCAGGAAAATCCTAGGATACTTCGAGAAAGACGGCCTCTCAGAAAATTTGGATTCAATGTTTGGTGCGGAATTATTGGATCGCGAATACTTGGACTTTCATTTACGACGAAAATTTGACAGACCAGCGTTATCTTGAGTTTCTACAAAATGAACTTCAAGATATGTTGAATTTCAACACGACGTTGCTCCGCCGCACAACCAACCGCAAGTGAGAGAGTACCTAAACCAACTGTTTCCAAATTCTTGGATAGGTAGGAACGGGCCGGTCCGTTGGGCACCAAGATCGCCAGATCTTTCACTTTTAGATTTTTTCTTTTTGGTACTCTAAAAGATTTGGTTTATCAGCGAACTTATGCGACAAAGCAGAAGTAAGTGATGCTGTGATACATGCCTTGCACAGTTTAGAGTGTAGGAAAATACGGAAAGCTGTAAATTCCATTGTGAAAAGATGCCGCTTGTGTGTAAATTATAATCGTGGACATTTTGAATATTTGCTGAGATAGATTAATTTTTTTACATGCAATTACTTCAAAGTAAGCTTAATAATTCCTAGTGTCTTTTTTCTTATTCTATTTGAGGCCTTAATTTTTAGGCGAAATGTTATAATAAACTGATTAGTTTTAAAATGTCAAACCCAACTGTTACTGCTACTTAAAAAAGTTTGTTGTAACTCAAGCGAGCAAGACCTTATTATGCATAACATGTTACGCATTAAAATAGCATTAATTAAAGTGTCATGTTGTATCCCTAATAATAACGATTCTACAAGATATAAAAGAAAAATCACTAAACTTGTTTTCGCTCATCAAAGTTTGAAATGAAAAAAAAACTAAATTTATTATGGCAATGGTGTAAAACTGCCAAAAACCATAATAATTAACTAATTTTGTCCATGGCCAACTGTAAATCAATAACATAATCGTTATTTTTTAAAATAAATACATCAGGTCTGATATTTTTACAAAGCGCATCTGATAAAGGCACAGCCCACTATACCTCCCATTAAAAAAAAAAGTTTATATCCTAACTTTGGAATAACAAGAGATAGAACGAAAGTGGCGAAGCTAGTAGATAACCCAGTTTTTCTACTACATTATTTTTTCTAAAATTGATAATAACAGAGTTATTTATAATTAAATAAAATGGAAAACTTTAGTTTTTTTGAAATATCTAGTACGCCATGAACTTTTTACAAGTGAAAGTGTCGTTAATTTAGGTTCATAAAACTATCCCCATTTAACCGAATATCTATCTCTCGTATTTTCCGCGATGTTAATGCTTAAAATGAAAGAAACTCACCCGCTGTATATATATATATATATATATATATATATATATATATATATATATATATATATATATATATATATATATATATATATATATATATTATATATACCGGGTGAGTTTTTTCATTTTAAGCAGTTATTACTAAGATGCAGACAATGAAAAATACGGTTATTAATAAGAAATAAGACGCTAAAAAAAGGCACTCAAAACAAACGATTGAAATAACTATAAACACTATCTACAGTAAAGATCACAGAATCATTGTGTATAGTTCACGCACTCTTCTACGTTATAGAAGCAGTGTCACGTGGTCGTGATTTTATCAGATATTTGCCGTTAATTTCGAAATTATAAATGATTCATTAGTAGCGTATATCTGAAATGTAGTATAAGTTCAAGCAATGAACTTGATAATGAATAAATTTTTGAGAAGCTTTTCGATTGTAACGTTTTTTTTTCTTTTGCGTATTTTGAAAGTAGGTAATCGAAATTTTTACAAATGATGAATGCATTTAGAATCCTTTTTTTTTAACAAAATAAAGTTTTTGGTTTGATTATCAAGTTTAAATAAAAGTTTGGAGTAAAATTACGATTTATGTTCGCACGTGAATCTTTTTATTTCAATGAAAGAGATATAGATTAGTTTTGTGTAAATAAATGTTCTCGTTATTTTAGATTTTGGTGAATTTTGTTAAATGGGTTTGAAATTGCACCATGTAAAACTATATTAAGTATAAAATTATTACGTTGTATGGTACATCTTTTGCGAATTTAAATTGTAGCCGTCAAACTGTCGCCTTTCCTTTTGATAAAATATTTGGTCTTTAAACAAAGGGTTTGGGTTTTCTATTGGTTGTTTCAAAGTTCATTATCGTAGAGTTTCGTTATCATAGACATATCTCATTGCACGAGGTACGTTTGGGAACGCAATTTGGGTGGATGATGCAATTCCTTTCCGATTCTCTTCCGATAGACCGTCGTTTTTCGCGCGTATGTTAATTTAAAGTAACGAAGCTGTGTAATTGGTTCATTAAGATATAAGGGGATAAAATTGAAGAGGCTGAAATTAAAAAGGATGCGTATTTTGTGTGGGCAGTCTTGGAATAAACAGGCAGTGATGTGAACTCCCATTATCCCGGATCCGGGTGCGTACTCGAAATGTGAGTGTTGGAGGCAGATGGAATCTTCTTACGTCTGTACCCTGGTGAAAGAGCTTTCATTGAGGTAGATCCCATGTTAACCCATCTCGTTGAAATAATATAGTATCGTATACCGTTGTCAGTGGTTAAAGTTTCGAGTTCAAAGAATGTGGTTACGTGGTTACTGGTTGTGCGAACCTCGTCTCTTCTGGTCGAATATCGCCATTCCGGAGGATTATTTCTAAAGGGATTCAGGTCATTATGTGTTTGTTTCGAGTACATAGTTGGCCATGATAAAGATCAAATTTGCGCTATATAGTAACGCGTTTATAAGTTTTCAGCAAGGTATTCATAAAACGTCCAATGAAAGGATGTAAATTTAAGTAAACTAAATTTAAGTTCCTCGTTAACAATATCGAACATGCACGGTTTAAATCCAGTAGTAATACAACTTCTATAGCGAACAAGTAGCCACGATTACAGAAATACAGATAAGAATATTTGATACTAAAAGGAAAGGTATGTAAGTATTGTATAAAGTGAAATTACCCCTAATATTATAGACGGGCATACTGAAGTGGCACGAAATGCCTTCCGCTAGTCAATCGGAGGATCCGCAATTTGATTATGGTTGTATGCTTTCAGTCACTAATAAAGAAATTTGGGAATTAATCGCGAATAAATAAGACCTACGGAACACCTTACCCCTTTTACGACGAAAAACTCCTTTATATCCGCAATATTCTTGCCAGTAACAAGTAATTTGGAACAGTAATTTTCCAAAAAGCCCAAGTAATTTCTTGTTACAATTAATTATTTCAATTTATATCCGAAAAATCTTCGATTTAGAAATTTTAGAGAGATCGTCGTATAATGGCGACGGCAAAGAAGGACACGAAAAATGTAAAACGTTTTTCAAAACGAAGAATTGTTAGAATTGATTTTGTTGTTATCGATCGATAATTCGTAAATGCTATTGTGTTGGAATGTCCTAACCTCTCTTTCTAACGGGAGTTCCATAAACTAACAAATCTGTTATTGAGTTGATCTAAACCTCTGGAGATTCGGCCATTCGTCTATAGGTGGCGTAAATATGTACTTTCGTTCAATAAAATTATAATTTGATTTAAATTGCTTTACATAACAGAATATAAGGACACTATTTTAATAAACGGAAGTTCCAATACCGTTTGTACCATGTACTAATTTCTCATATCGAGAGATATTTGTGCAGAACTATTTTTAGCACGTTACAACAGTAATAGAAGATATTATTGGGCTAAACTGTTTACAAAATGTACTTTTCTAATATTATAACAAAACAGCTAATATAAAAAAAACAAACACGAACAGAAAATGTAACAGTACCTAATTATAACAATTCAAATAAAACAATAATTTTAGTCCGTCAAGCAAGTAGTGCTCGGTCAAGCTTTTCTAGAAAAATTGCTGCGAGCTCTGGAACAAATATGACATCTCCCAACGAAGTTTTTCCGACAAGTGCACTAGTACGTCTTCTTAGCTGTACTGGTAAGGAAATAATAGTTTCAATAAAATCACTTCTAACAATTGTTTAGTGAATGATTTGCTTTATACACACAAAGGGCATTTATACCAGATATACTCAAGAGATCATAGAACATAACCAGTGGCCAACGATGCTAGTCTCTTGCGACATTGTAATTTACACACAATTGATCCACCAAGTTTACCTAATTTTAGTACGGTTATAATCCGTGATTATTTCTGTTCTTTTATCGCCGGTTTTTACATCAAGTGCCGTATCATGATGCATTGACGACAGTACAATTACTGCCTTATTTTTTTCGGTACAATAAGAAACCATTGATGTATCCTCTTGGAATAGAAAAAGTGAAGTCTCTTCTTCCCTTTGCTTATTTGGCAAAAACTGGAAGGAATCTCATGTTTATTTTCTCGTTGTGCCAATATATGTTAGTTTCTCTTGCAGTAATTTTTTTGTTAAAGAAATACTGTTGAACCAATTATCGCCAGTAATATTCCAATTAGTCCCCTCTACTGCATGTACCAATCGTAGTACAATGCCTTCAGGAGTGTTACTAAATTTATGGGGGCCATCCGATAAATTCCCACGTATGTCTCCAGATTAAAAGTATAAGAAGTTTTAGAATCGGTCAAAGCAAATACCTTGATTCCATATTTCGCCGGCTTACTGGGAATGTACTGCTTGAATGGGCAGAACCCTCTAAAAGCCAGTAACTGTTCGTCAACTGTGAGAAATTCACTAGCACTAAACGAATTCTGAAAATTAGTCAAAAAAATTTCAATTAGTTCCCTTATGGCTGCAAATTTTCTTTCGTTTCGGGTTGTAACATCGTCAAATTTTAGGCAACGAAGAAGAAATTTGAATAGTTATTCGCTCATAGCGAGGTAACAAGATTCCGCTCCGTTGCATTTGAAGTTATTCCATATTTTACAAGTATTTTACCGAGAACTTCTCAATGTACCAATCAAGAATAAAAAAATCAAAGTTCGATACATGTATAGGGTGTCGCAGAATAACTCTTCCTAATTTTCGGAAATGATAGACAAAATAACATTTTTTATTAATAAACTAGTGTCCGGAAATTTCTTAGTGCCAAGATGAACAACTAGAAATCTTTAAAAACTATCCCAATTACAAAAAAATAATTTTTGCATTATAGGAATTGTTCGAAGTTACTACCACCATTTTCGTTAGACGAGTTATAACGATGTGTAACAGACTGCCGAATTCTTAGAAATAACTGCGGATGTTCACTAATATCGTCAAACGCCAGAATAATTCGAGCTACTAACTCTTCTTCTGTATTAACGGGTGTCTCATAAACCATTGATTTAATATGACCCCGAATACAAAAATCAACTGGAGTAATATCTGGTGAACCTGCAGGCCAAGAAATCGGCCCATCTCCTCCGATTGGAAATCATGCATTAAGATAATTTCGGCAATTTAATCAAAAGTGCGCTGGTGCACTATAGTGCTGGAAAACAGTATTTCTTCGAATATTAATTCTGGTAGAGTATGTTCCAAAAAAATTCTATACACATGACCATCTAACCGTGCAGGCAGTAAGTATGGTCCACTACATAATTGTCAACAATCCCAGCCCACATATTAAAAGAAAATTTCCGTTGATGATGTAACCTGCGAACGACGTGAGGATTTTCTTCGAACCAAATGTGACTATTGTGTGCATTAAAATAGCCATATCTTGTAATACATATTTCGAATGTCTGTAATACACTCTTAGGAAACTTGGTCCGTCCTTAATTTTATTCAAGTATCATTCGGCAAATTGAACTATGTTGGGATAATCAGCTGAATTTAGCGATTGCACTTTTTGCATGTGAAGCGGATGCTTCTGATATTCCGTTAATACCCTCCCTACAGATGTGTGGATTGTATTGATGCATATGAAATGGTACGAGTGATTCAATCTTGAAATTAATGTATGACAGGGAATGTGATGCTGAGGATGCTGTTCGGCATAAATTTGCCTTGCTTCTTTAGCATTACCGTAAGCTGCTCCGTAGGCCATATGCATATGTTCTAATTCAATATTTGTAAAATGATGGATTTTCAATCAGACACTAATTTATCTAATAAATACTCACGTAAATTGACAATTAAATACATTTATCTAATAAGGAACAATTTGTGACACACGTAAAATCAACAACTGCTGCTGCACTTTATTTTATTTTATCTCGACACCAAGAAATTTCCGGACACTAGTTTATTAATAAAAAAATGTTTCTTTAAGTGTCCTCTATCATTTCTGAACATTAGGAATAGTTATTCTGTGACACCCTGTATATGTTTGTGGAACTAACTAGTATTTGAATAACGACGTCACTCACAATGAATGTCAAGAGTAGCACTTCGGGAGTCACGTTTTGATCCGGGAAAATGTTTTATAATATTATGAGCACGTGTACGCATCTATATATTTTCACAGTTTCTCCTCCTTGGCAATGTAGGATTTGTCATCATTATCATTGCACTCGGATTGTGTTGAGGTTTCATAGTCATCTGTTATGTATTCTTGTTCCGAATCTGTTTCGTGGTCACTTCTTTTTGCTATATTTTCATGTTCTTCTGTTTCATCTTCCTTATCTGTATCTAGTGGACTCTCATGACCGTTTGAAACTTCCTGAAACCATCTCTGCCAAACTTCTGGATCTCTACTAGCTTCTACATCTTAGACATATTTTTCTGAAACAACATACCACATCGCCTAGATAGAACGTACAGTATCAGAAACACAGAAAGTGTTTGATAACCAAAAATGAGATTTCAACATTCTATGAAAAAAATTTAAATTACGGCCTGCTATGTATAGAAATAAAAATTACGTACCTGAGATAAAAGCTAACGTAATAAGTCATCCGGTCTACAATCGTAGACCAATCGTGATTGGACCTGTAGAATTCATTCTACTTCACTTTGTGTACTAAACCAATAGATCTCAAAGTTAATCAGCAGCTTGAAGGCGTGTCCGCATAAGTATTCCATCCCCGAAACTACAGTTATTCAAATTTCAGTGGCCTACCATTGTTGACCAAGCGCCTAGCGGTGGTTAAGGGATACAAGAATTGAAACTTTCACCATTATACATTTTAACACACTTTCTTTGGGAAAAAATGGTTTGAAATTATTTATTAGTAGTACTGCGGCACTGTTACGGACCGTGGGCGGTTCACGAATAGTCCTATCAGCGATTACGTCGGGAAGCTTGCCAGAAGCCTCTACCATAACAACCAATGAGGAACAAACGCCAGCTCTCTGCAAGTATAAATACGGGACGCACAACTCCAACAATTCAGAAGGGTATTCTGAGTTGTACAAGTCTAACTCTATACTTCGCAGCAGACTGAGACTGGTGGTTTGGCTGCTCGGGATCCTTCCAGATGACAAGCCTTACTTTTCTTAAAGGGCCCGCTGAGACTGGCGGTCCGGCTGACAAGCAACTTAGCGTTATAACACCAGGAGTAGGCAGATCGAGGCCTGGTGCGTCATCGTCGACACCTTACCAGTCGATTACCTACGTAACCCTTGTTGCGGGGTTCTGCATTATTCAGTGTCATTACTGGTTCAACCTTAACAACCTGCTCGCATTAAGCATTAGAATATTGCTGCGTAATTATAAGCACAAGCATTATTTGTACGTAAACCCCGTCGCGGGTTTATCTTCTACTGATTTATTACATTTGCTGCAGGTAATAAGTCACCTGTAAACGCACTGCTAGTTGACTTTATTCATTTTAATATTGTTATTTGTTAAGTTAGGGTAGTTCTTAGTGTGTTCTTATTAGTTAGAATATTTACTGTATTTGTGGTTTACTTAAAATATTCATTCTGTGTTTTCGTTATTTTAAAACGAACATTTTTCTTAATTATCGTATGTATGTATTAATTCGTTAACTGAGTAAACCGTCGTAGTTTTTAGTATTTGTGCCGCGAGGAACCTAGCGAATCCGTGAAGTGTTATACGCAAACGCGTCCGTGTAACAGCACCTTGGCCGCCATCTTGGATTTCGACGTCACAAGACCGCCCACGTGTGATGCCGTATTTTCCACCCCTATTTTTGACGGCTTTTCGGAGGCCTTTTAACCCCTTTTCATCCCTAATTGTTTTTGTTTTTTACTCGCCCTCGCGTAGGACGTGTTTTTTCACCCCTATTTTATGGCCGCCCACGTGTGAGCTGGTATTTTTACCCCTATGGTTTCTTTTCGAGGGTCAACCCTTGATGGAATTTTCAACCCTAATTAGAGTCTTTTTGACAGCAATTTTTGTACTTGCTCACGTGAGGGGCATATGCAGGTCTTGGGTTTGGTCTTGGACTTGGGGTTGGTCTTGGACCTGGAGTTGGTCTTAGGGTTATTTTTGATGGACAGCTTTAACCCTAATTAAGGTCCTTTTGGTTGTATTAAGAGCAGTACCCCTGGAGGTTAGGCAAACGCACACGCATACAATGTTGGAAATTGCATAATTACCCTAATAAGATATTATTATTAAAATTATCGATCCTATTGTTTTAAAATCGTTATATGCTATTGGGTACGTTCGGATGATCTTTTACCTATACGAGAAATTTATTTATACGTTGTATTTCTAATAAGGAGGTTCTTTTAAGACACGTGTAGGGCTTCGCAACTTGTTCTCGGGCCTTCGCCCCCTGGCTGGAGATGTCATGGGAACCCTAACCTTCTAAGACAAGTGTAGAGCTTAGCCCCTATCGTGGCCCCCTTGGTACAATTGTATGTGGGTTCTAACTTAATCTTACAGCTGTAGGCCTTCGCCCCGACATACAAATTTGTATTCTAATAAGGAGGCCCTAGCCTTGTAAGACAGGACTTGTATCAGGGTCTGAACCCTGGCCCCTTTGAGTTAAAATTGATTTTAGTGCCATCTAGTGACGTATAGCCTAATGAATATTTTCTATAGTAGAGGTTGATAATGCACACCTTTCTCTTGCTTGTTTCTCTCTCTCTCCAACTCCAGGTCCACGACCAAACCCAAGACCTGCATATGCCCCTCACGTGAGCAAGTACAAAAATTGCTGTAAAAAGACTCTAATTAGGGTTGAAAATTCTATCAAGGGTTGACCCTCGTAAAGAAACCATAGGGGTGAAAATACCAGCTCACACGTTGGCGGCCATAAAATAGGGGTGAAAAAACACGTCGTACACGAGGGCGAGTAAAAAACAAAAATAATTAGGGATTAAAAGGGGTTGAAAAAGGCCTCCGAAAAGAAGCCTTCAAAAATAGGGGTGAAAAGTACGGTCTCACACGTGGGCGGTCTTGTGTCGTCAAAATCCAAGATGGCGGCCAAGGTGCCGCAGTACTACTTTTATTTATTTGCAAGCCAACAGTAAAGCGTAAACACATTTTTGTTTAATATTCCGATACAATTACGATTTATTATACCCTCTTTAACATCCTGAAATGAAGTCTTAACTCGAGTTGACGCATGACATGCCGATTGCTCCTATACTTACCTAACTGCAAACCACCGAAGTCGTAAGAACATTTTTCAATTATGTTAACAATTAAAGAGCATTCGGATTTTATTCTGATTTCCAAAAATCTACTTCTACGAATGAAAAGTTGTGCCGGTTTAAGTCAAATGGTTTTGTCACATTTTACAGTAGAAATATCTAAAAAATACATCAGTTTATTAAATTTTTTTAACCGGTAAAATTGATTTTAATGTGAAATAATTATAAAATCACTAGATTCAAACTCTAACAAATTGGAAGCACAAAACATTACTTTTACCTTTCCCATTTTATTTAGTGAACCAAAATTAATTTTGTATTGAGTATATATAACATTTCCACTATGAAGGAGTCGAATAATGATTTATATAGGTAAGCTTTCGTATGGCTTAAAATTTCCTCAGTTCGATAACTTCAAAAAGCACGTGTTTACCGTACTCGACACCAGACACTAAAAATAAAAGATTTCATGTCGGAAAACTGTAATATTTCAAACCCATTTACTTTATGACAATTTCCATACTTTTCACAGTTTCAACTCATTTTACATCGCAGTGACAAACGTAAACGGAGAATTACTTTCTTTTTCTGTTAATTTATTACTAAACATAAATTACGATTACGGTAAAGTGCTTAATTATTTAGTTCTTTAAAGTATATTTATCACAGCGTAATTTAAAGCAGGTTTATGTAATGAACCTACAAAAATGTTGGCTTAAGTGTTACTAATTAAATTTTTGTAATTTAAAATACAAATCTCGACACATTTAAACTCAACAAACGTTTAACTCTAATTTTATACATTTAATTTGAAATTTTTCAGCAGTAATTATCAAAATGTTTTTTTTTTAGAGTAATAGAAAATTCAATAGTGTTAGTAATATATTATACGGAGTCGATGAAATCATTAACTCCTTTTTTCTTAATTAAATTGCATTTTAAGCAGCTTTTCTAATTTCGCATATTTTAGTCCACATTTACATTTTTGTTAGTAAATGTGCAAATATACATATTACTTTTACTATAAGTAAAACCCCTATGTTACGCCATTGACTATTGTATATCTTTCTTTCATGAATTTTCTAATTAAATTGCACTATATTTGTGGGTTAAATTTGATTTAACGACAATTATACAAATTTCATAATAATTGACGACATCTAGCGTTAGTAATTAGAATTTAATTTGATAACAGATAATCTCTTCACGTACATGGAAGTGCCTGTGTCTAATACTAGTTAAATTAATTGGAATATAATCCAACGCACTGTTTACATTGAATAATTGTTACGGTAAAAATGTTCACTAGGACAAGGTAGTAGATAAACCTGGTTTTTGCACGGCTAGCTCGGCGTGCGGGTGAGGGTCTATTGGGACAAAGCAGTCTCGTCTCCGTAGTTTACGCTATCTACCCAAGTCGAAATCGGGAAAATGTCACAATAGGTTCCGGTAGGCGCCAGGGTATTCTAAAAGAACACTCCAGGGTGTTTTAAAACACGAAATAAACGACGGTACGTAGTGGTCCGAATACCCAACTTACCACACTTACCAAGTCGTAACGCTCGTAGATCCAGGTTCCGCAAAACTGCTTCACCTGAAAAGGCTTCAAAACCTGCACCTTAATCTGATCAACTTACCACCGTGCAGCAATATTCAAATTCAATATAAATCTCTAACGTTCCCCTTCCGTTAAATTACTCCCTTAAACAAATCAACATCACACATACCAACTGACTTTAATTCGGTTACAACTCTTTTCTAAACTTTTAAATTACGTTACGTTAACTTAATCTGGTATCACAAACAAAAGAAAATAAAACTCCAAACATCTCTCATTAGAACTCGGCGACGCTTTTCTATTTGAGCAATATATCATCACCCTTTGTCAAGGCTTAATATTAAAATAATTACTCCAAAATAGTAACTAAGATAAACATATATTAAATCAAAATAAATAAATAAAACAATTAAAATTTAAACAGGTCAATCTGAATATAATGGTAATCGTATCTTCTTAACTTTTACCTCATTGAATTCTGGCCAGTAGCAAAACTATCTTAAGCTAAATTGTATTCAAAGAAATCCTATAAACTTGAATTACGTCAGCACCTAAATCTCATATAAACAACTGAATAATGAAGGTAAGATTTTATTTACCTCCCTGCATAAAATATTAATGGTATCAAAAACACCTTAAATAGCTAACAAAATGAAACACTAAATTAAAAAAAAATTGCTTCCAACAGGTTCCTTCGTTAACACACATGACATAAAATATTCCATATAAACACAATCAAATTTTATTCTCACAAGTCGCAAGATCAACAAACAAAATATAAATTACATTACCTAGGTCACACAGGCAAATAGGAGATGATCCTTGCTCGGCGAAAGCGTCGTGTACGACTCGTGCAGCCCACGGTCCAAGAAGTTATTGCTTGTCGACGACACGAAGCTGCTTACCCCAGGTCTCTACCACGTATTCAACTTGCTTTTTAAATTAATTTAGAATAATGCCTCGTAACTTATTGAAGCAGCATTAACTAGCTTAAATCACTTTAATAATTTCTTTTAACTCGAGGTTGTTAAGGTTCGACAAACAAAAGAAAACACTCAACAAATTGTTTTGCACAGCTTACATTAATAGGTTTAATTACAAACAGAACAATCCTAAACAGTATGTGTGTGGTTGGGCGATCGTTCACTACGTTCACTTAAGTCTTAGGAAAGGGGTTCTCTAATTATATCTCGTTACTAACGAAAATTCAATAGTCCTCAGGTTCGCACTACAAAAAAACGACGAACTCTAACGCACTCGAAGATGCCGTTATTCTCCAATAAACTAAATTGATGAGCGAGCCCGGTTGAAATGTTACTTCACAAAAAATATCCCAAACTTGGTTATAATCGACTAATCTTTCAAGTCTTCAACGCTCCTTAACTAAATTTCACTAGGAGCTCGCACAATGATGAAACCCCAATTCCGCTAATTCAAACGACTTCACCTACACGCACGACTTCACGTGTCAAAAGCTTAGGACAGAGTCCTCTCCCATTCAAAATTACTTTCTCGCCATATTAAAAAAACGTTCCCTTCCATACAAATTCATTCAAACAAACCAATCAACCATTTTAATTTTAAAATTTCGACCCCCCCTCAATATGCGATGATCTCTCGACTTAAGGCGAAGAAACTGCCACGTTTGCATTTTCCTTCGACCCGATAGAGAAATGTTATTGCAAAGGTACAACCAATCGCCCACCCATATTACTTACATGGATGAAAACCAACATCCCGACTCTTCAATTGTTCCTCTACACGAATGCGACAGTACGACACCAATGCGATAACAACGCTTCTTTGTAATGAAACTAGGTAACAAAATTAAACGAGTTTATCTTAATAAAACTCCACATATGATTCGGGCAAAAAACTGGAGATTGTACTTAAAATTCCAAAAAAAAACTACACTGACTTTTCTTAATGAAATTGCGTATCTACACCAAAAAAAAAACGAAATTCCTTAATGCACCTTACACATTCCTAAAATTCATTTACATACAGCGTGACCCATTCAAGCAAAACATTCATTATCTATAGTAAGCTCTTAAACAAAAAAAGAAAATATACGGAATCTAACTTAAGTGAATAAAATTACAAACAAACTTACCCAATACGTATACAGGGTGTTCAAAATACCCTGACATAATGTTTATTACATATTCCTTTTTCAATGAGTTTGTCTCGTAATTTTTTTTCGTAACCAGAATTCAACGTGGTGATTACCTTATTATACTTTATACACAATGGTCTTATTTCTGGAATTGCTTTAGGACTATTCTCTTTGGACTTTTCGGTACTACTTTTGTGTACACTGATGATATCAACATCACGGTTATACTATTGTCTGGTTACTTCGAAAAATAACATCTACGGTTCTTACTGAAATTACATGGTCACCTTTTTCCTACGCTAAAGATTAATTACTCTAACTATTAATTCCACAGTCTACACACAGTACCGATATGCCTATCTATCATCTGTCTCTCTGAGGATATCGAGACAGGTTAGTCCACAATTACATTCATTTCACCTAAAGACTGTCGAGCAATGAAATTATGATAACTCATCATGTAACACCAACCTTCTACCTGTTTGTAAAATTACCAACTGTGTAACTATTGTATTGAGTGTGGTGCCTTCATTTAAGCTATTTGATTATTCTTGTCACGCTTACGTTAGCTCAAATATAGAAACTTGGTTTAATGAACAAATTCTTACAAAAATGACGTACATATTCTATATTCATATATGTGTTAGATGTGTATAATGACTGCTAACCATTGTTTACTTATTGGCTTTAACTGTCACTTTACATAGACCAAATGTAACACTGACTCTCGTACCACCGCATTTGTAACTGTCTTTGATATGTCAACTTTAGTTAGAATTATAAAGGGTGATTCACAAAGCGCGCCGGTTTTGTATCGCTCGCCATTTTGTTGTTTGTTGCTTAGCAACATAGTTGTTTATAAAGTTGACATCTGATAATATTCCGATTTCATACTGTGTGTCAAAATGGAACGCTTTTCTACTGAACAACGTGTGTTAATCGTGAAAACATTATATCAAAACGGAGAAAGTTTTGCAGAAACTGGCGACTTCGTGCGATTTTCGGGCGCAATGAAGCTCCAAATGAATCAACAGTGCGCAGACTTATGACAAAGTTTATTGAAACAGGATCAACACTCAACATTAAACATTCTGGTCGTCCTAGATCTGGCCGGTCTGTTGAAAACATTGCTGTAGTTCGTGATAGTGTCAATAATAGCCCACGTCGTTTCCAACAATTGGGCATAGGGTATTCTTCACTGCGGCGAATTCTTGTGAATGATCTTCATTACCATCACTAGAAAATCCAATTAACCCACGAATTTAAGGTGCCCGATCACCAAAGGAGACGAGAATTTGTAGACTGGGTTCTGTAGACAACAGGAGGACGGCGGCTTTGCGAGGAATATCATTTTCAGCGATGAGGCCCACTTCCATTTAAATGGATCTGTCAATAAGGAAAACTGCCGTATTTGGAGATCAGAAAATCCTCAATCGATTCATGAAAGAGAAATGCATCCACAGAGACTGACGGTTTGGTGTGGATTTTGGGCGGGTGGGGTCATCGGTCCTTGTTTTTTTGAACATGAAGCATGGCAAGCTGTAACAGTTAATGGAGACCGATACTGCACGATGATAAGATAGTTTTTTTGGCCTCATCTCGATGAAATGGACATTCAGCAGTTATGGTTTCAGCAAGATGGCGTCACATGTCACACTTCCGCCGAAACCATTGCATTGCTGCTTGAGAAATTCCCGGATCGGTTCATCTCACTTCGTGGTGACAAGCAATGGCCACTAAGGTCGTGTGATTTAACCCCACGCGATTTTTTTCTTTGGGGTTATGTCAAATCATTGGTTTATGTCAATAAACTCCGAGACATCCGCGAGTTAAAGGAAGAAATTCGACGAGTTATCAACGAAATCGACGTGCAAGTTTGTGAAGCTGTAATCAACAATTTCAGGAAGAGAGTTTTGTCATGCCAGCAAAGTAGAGGGGGACATATGCCCGATGTGATTTTCCATTCCTAAATTGGGAAGGTTTGATTAACAGCTTTATGTCTTTTGTAAACGATTTTTTTTAATAAACTTTGTTTTTTTGTTATAATTAAAACCGGTGCGCTTTACATAAACAACTTTATTGTAAATTCGATTTTATTTGTATTTATCTTTTATTTAAAATAGAGACTGTGCCACAAGGATTTATTTTTCTTTATTATTAACTTTAAAAACAGACAGTTTCACCTGAGGATTGGTTTGTTTAAATTAAAATCACTAACACTTAGTACATAGCACATAAACCCTTGAGCTCCACGGTATACGTCTCTTTTAGTTTTACTTACAATTATTATGTTGAGTAAACAATAACGAACAAATATCAAATTACTTTGACCCATTACTGCTTAATGCAGAATTAAAATTTCGATAATATGTATTTGATTCAAACAAATTTTCGATTACTATGTGTTAAATAACATTTTCCCCTTCAGCACCCTTCCCTCTTTACTCTCTTTCTGAACTTTTTATTGTATTGTATTTTAGAAAATTCATAGTTCCTACTATTACTAAACTACTATAACTAAAAGGGCTCCTGCTCACCAACATTTATACTAGTCCAGTGCAAATAATAATTACATCGCTAGCTGCTGGGTTATACCTTCTAGAGCGCGCAGGATTAAATCTTCCCAGTCACAATCATTCTACGCTATTGTAAAGGATCGATAGATACAAACATTTTGGCCCCTTGCAGCCTTTGGCATTTTTTATGAATTCAATAAATGGTGTCCGTATGTCAAACATATTAATAACCGGAAAAACCTCTGCGCTTTAGGGTAGCGAAAAACGTACCTCGAAATTTTACCCCAAAACAAAGCACTTTTCCAAAGGTCAGTGGTGTCTGTTACTACATTTTGTATTGGTAAATTACATCCCTTTGTCAGGAACTTGTGGCGTGCACTGCTCTACATGAAATCAACTATGTCAATTCAGACGAATACCCACCACCAAACGGTAGTACCAAATAAGTCTCTCACTTTTCGTCGAGGCCCTAAAGTGCCCAAGCTGCATGAAAATTTGGGTCAAATGGCTTTTCGCTATCTATATTACGCTCAGAAATCTAAATGTTTGTTACTAGAAAGGGGAAAAATATTATAAGTAGTGTGAATTGTAGTAGATAAGGAGATTTCAATGTGACGTGGGACATGAGTTGGGAATGTGTTCACTAATAGTAAAAGCAAATCTAACTCCCTAAAATAATGAGTAAATAAGAGTGGCTAACTCACCACTAAAATGACTGTTATTACCTAGCGCCCACGACTCATAAAAAGAACGTTTCGAAACGGTTAAAATATTTAAACAGTGGAAAATTAAAAATAAAATTAGTCAAACATTATGTTAAATTTAAAAATAATTAAGAGGGATTAAGTTAAAGGAACCGTAATCATAATGCGAATTAAGTTAAAATTAAAATTAGTTTAAAAATAAAAATAAGAGTTATAAATCTAAGATCAATAAATTAAACTGTTAAAATACAAACGAGTAAACAATTATTAAATAAAAAATTAAATAAAATTAGTATGTAGTAACTACATCTACGTAAGTATATTAATGTAAATGAACATAGAGGAAATGTAAATAGTGCGTTAAAATAATCAAATTTAATGGAATAAATGGCAGTAGAATTTTGGAGAAAAGTATGGAGTATATAAGCAGTAAAAAAGACTACAGATACTTTGAATGAAAATAGAAAGAGAAAGTAATGATACTGGGAATAGTTCTAGGCAACGGCAAAGAAAAACAATGGAACGAAAACCGGAAATGAGTAAAACATTTTAGTAAAAAAGTGTTGAAATTCTTGTATTTTATTAAGCAATATGGCATTTTAGAAGGATTTAATGAATTATGCAGTGACTTTTACATTTTTAAAAAAGATAATTAGCATAAGAGAAACAGTATTCATTACAATCAATAGAAATTAGAAGATGTTTAGTGCATTTATAAAGAATTATAATCTACTGGTATGTATAATAAATCATCAAAGAAAGAAATAATTAAAAGGATAAGAGATAATTTTATTGACGGAGAGGTATGTTTGTAAAAAATAATTTTGTTAAAAAATAGAATAACTGTAATACAATCAGTTAAAACGAGAAGATATTGTTATTTGCAGGTAGTTTATTACCATATATGACAGGGAGTGAAAAAACTAAAAAACAAATTGTCGATTCAATTGAGATTCTTAAATCAAAATAGAGTATGTTTTGAGAACTACATCATCTGAAAGCGCAAAAATTAGGTTAAATAGATCATGCGAAAATGTAGAAGATTTGTGGGTAATTAATTACATAATACAAACTAACTTAAAAAGATAATTAAAAAATGGTGCGGAATTATAGAAGATCTAGTAGAAAAACTTAGCTTTGGTTCAAGCCGAGGGGAAGCAAAATTGAATTCCAACGTTAAAAAATACGACGAAAGAATTATTTTGCAATAATTTGAATATCGTAAAAGTTAAAACCACTGTAAACGCACGTAACTGTAATAATTTAAAAGAATTTATTAGTTCAATAAAAAAGGAGGAAATAGGCTTTTCTGTTACGTTAAATGTTTATTTTATGTGAGATTCGTTAAAAAACAACTTAGCACTTCGCATGGGAACAGCTACTAAATGAAAAAATAACAAGAGACTGTTAATTAAAATAAGTTCTCAACAATATTTACAAAAACTACTAAGACAAGCCAAGTCTCTACTCATTACCATTGAATGCATGCAAACAACATTTATTTCGAGAGATTTTAAGGCGACCTTAACTAAAGTCATTGTCGTGAAACGATCTAAATTAAACTTTGTTTATCTGTTTTGATAAAGATTAAGCGACGTTTAATTAAGTTACAGGACGCGGTTAATTATTGGACTAGGTTTTGATTTTTTTTTGTGACGAACATTAATTTTAAATTGAAAAATTAACTACCGTGTTTGCGAATAATTTTTTTGAAATAAATAACTTTACGAGAAAGGGTATAACATAGATACATTGTGAAATGAGTATTAGTTTTCGCTATTTTTGAGGATATTAAAGGAAGTCTAAACTTCTATTAAGTGTAAATGAGCAATCTATACGTGAACAAGATGGTTTCCTGTTAGTTCATGGCGTTTTTCCCGTTATAAATCTATTTAACAGGTGGCGCCTTAGTGACGACCCAACCAGTTCAATAGCCTTCCAAACCAGGAATGCCGTCCTAGTGCTCTATAGCTGTAAATGGGCAGTGGAATATCTTAGCTTCATGTGTGTGCATGTGCATGTGCGTGTGCCCGTGCGTGTACATGTACTTGCACGTGAACGAATACGTGTATGTATAAGAGTACGTATACGTGTACGTGTACGTGTACCTGTACGTGTAGGTGTACGTGTACGTGAATGCGTAGGAGTACGTGAACGTGCAAGTGCTACGTGCACGTGTACTGTAAGTGTTATGTGTACTGTAGTAGTAAGTACCTGTACGTGTAGTTGTACGTGTACGTACGTTCGATGATGTGTAGTATACTGTAGTGTAGTATATTTATGTGTATGTTTGTATGTGTATGTAGTATGTGTATGTTGATGTAGTATGTGTATGTGTAATGTATGTGTATTATGTGTATGTGGTAATGTATGTGTTGTATGTATGTATGTGTATTGTGTTGTATGTGTTGTGTATGTTTGTGTTTTGTTGTGTTGTGTATGTATTGTGTTAGAAATGTATAGTGTAGCATGCTATATATGTATGGTATGCTTGAAATGCGTATGCTGTATGCATATATGTCGTAGTGTGGTATGAGTATGAGGGATGGTATGCGTATGCATAGTATGCGTAAGGAGTATGCGTATGCGTATGGTATGCGTATGCGTATGCGTATGCGTATGCGTATGCGTATGCGTATGCGTATGCGTATGCGTATGCGTATGCGTATGCGTATGCGTATGCGTATGCGTATGCGTATGCGTATGCGTATGAGTATGCGTATGCGTATGCGTACGCGTATGCATATATGCATATGCGTATGAGACGCGTATGCGTATGCGTACGCGTACACGTATGCGTATACGTATGCGTATGCGTAGGCGAAGACGTATGCGTATTCGTATGCGTATACGTATGCGTATTCGTATGGGTATGCATATGCGTATGAGTGTGCGTATGCGTATGCGTGTACGTATGCGTATGCGTATGCGTATGCGTATGTGTATGCGCATGTGTATGCGTATGGATATCCGTATGCGTATTTATTAAGCGTATTAGTACGCGCATTAGGATGCGTATTCGTATGCGTATGCGTTTTAATTTATGAAATTTTTGCTTTTTTAATACATCTAAAACTATTGATATAGGCAGAGAAGGTGTCTACAAGAAATCCTCCAAGAAACCTTACCACATTTGTGTTCTAAAATAACTTGAGAGGACAATAATCGCATACATAATTTAGCACTGATATCCCTATGATATGTTGTCTAACTCATCACCCCGCATGTATTTGTAACGTAGCGTTAAGAACAAGATGCTTGGGCAGTGCTCGTATATTAAAGATTTTTTAAGGGAAAACTAACTTGCGTTGAATTCTATGTATTAACCAGTACCAACACAATTTTTAAAAACCAGAAATATATTGTACGCTTACCTGCCTCTTCATAATAGATAAACATTATAAAGTGCCCGTCAAGTCAGTTCCCCGACGCAACGAAATTTGGAGTGCTTAAATAAGAGGTGAAAACCTACTTTGTTATGGGAGCGAAAAGGTTTAAAATGGCGGTGAGTGCCATCTTCAACTATTGTTTTAAATGGAACACCCGTATCTGCTCATAATTCTTAACATTTTCTGTAATACACTTTACTGCTAAATTTGATTGTTCTCGGCATATTAATGTTTGAAAAGTGACATTTCGGTTTAAAATTAAGTAAGAACTTTAGTCACTTCCGGAAAACCAGATTACAGCAAGCAATCGAAGATAAGTGACCAGAATTGATTAATAGACAGGGTGTTATTTCCCATCATGACAACGCCTGGCCGCGCATATCTTTGATCACTTGCCAAAACTCACTACACTTGGTTGGGAAGTCCTGACGTATCCACCGTATAGTCGAGACTGTGCCGTACTATTTGTTTGGTCATTGCAAAACTTCCTACACGTAAAAAGTTTGGCCCACAGAGCAGCCGCCGAAAACACTGTGAAGAGCTTTTCTCCTGTAAACAACAGAAGCTTTACACCAAGGGAATTACGAAATTACACAAAATAGTAAATGGTCATAGATAATAATGGGCGACATGTACTTGACAAAAAATTTTTCTTTCAAAATTCCCAAAAAACCTAAAATACTTTTTCCTAAACATTTTATATCATATTTATTTAATTAATAATAAAATTTTCGAATGAAATATTAAACGTAATATAAATTAATTAACATAAACTCTATAGCTATTTCATCAGATGTTCAATCACTTTACCATTTTGTTCTAGATACGTATTAAACTTGTTGGTCAAATATCTATGTAGATACATTTCGGAACATCTTTTTCGCATGTTTGCTGTTGTGGTTGGGAGTGTTTTAGGGACCAGATCTTTAATATATCCCCAAAAACTGAGGTTTCGTTACATCTGCTAGCCTTTGGAGACCACTGGAGACCTCTTCCGATTTAACGGCCTAGAAATTTAACATTTAAGATATTCTGGACTTGAATGCAAAAATGAGCAGGCGACCCACCTAACTGGAACTACATCTTTGTCAATAGCTGTGGTGTGCTTTCCAGCGACTTATCAAGATCTTCTTTAAAAATGTTGACATATTTTCCAAAAAGGAACCTACTATGCGGTCTCCAATTATTGTCCTCTATACATTTACACTCTACTTAATATGTTTCTGGTCAACATTTCTCATAAAATGTTGTAGAAAATCGCCTCTTCACCAATTTAAGCAAGACTCCAATTATAGAAATGTATCATATTTTCTTGTTCTTCAAGTAGTTAATTTAGTTGCACACGATATGAATGGAACCTATTGTTACTTAACATTCTTTTCACAGAACTTTGACCTAAAGTCAACAGATCACATATTTCTGCTGTACTTCTAGGTGGGTCTTCAACAACATACCCAACAACGTTACATTTATTCTCTTCGTTTAGCACTGGCTTGATTCGTTCATACTTCTCGTACTTAATTTTCCCAGTCCTGTCAAATCTATTCATCAGTCTTTGAATTGAGCGTGCATCTGGATGCCTCCTTTCAGGAATCTTACCGTATCCTCTGGATGCCAAAAGCCAATTTTCAGCATTCTTCAAGGATACAAATCATTTCAATTAATTCTTGAATTGCATAGTTCATTTTCATTAGGAAATACTCCTTATTAAAGAGGAGCATGCACAAGATGTCATCAAATATCACGGATTACACAAACAATTAGATCGTTTCGTTTCCTTGTACCATGCCGCCTGTGATTTTTCTGTGAAAATTTTCGGAGAATCCTTAATATGTCTAAATTAGGTTGCGATAGATACGGCACACATGGTATTTTTCTTAATGAACGCACTTGAATTTTTCCAGCGGCAAAATAATCTATGGATGTATTAAAGAAATTTAATTAAAATAGAAGTGAATATAGAGATGTTCGAAAAGAAATTTTGGACACCCTGTATGATAGAATTCAAAAATAAAGATAGTTCAGGATAAACGACGTCAATATCAGATTACACGTAAATGTTTGTCAGAGATATAACAGTTTGAAAAAGTATGTTCTAACTAAATATTTATAGAAACTTTCATAACTCGGCAACACCGCGTTTGAAGTTTGTAGTTGAATATAGGATCTACAGAGGCTTCATTGGCCAGACAAAGAACTAGGACATTCAGTTTAAGAAAAATATAATTTTTGGTATTACTCTCTTTTCGTTCACATTGTATTCTTGAGAATAATTTTAGGTTGTAGCAGAGTTGACACATTATAACTTTCATTAAGAAAGTTTTTCCGTAAGTAAAACGGTTTAAAAACTTTTGGCCTACGCGCGCTTATTGAACTACCCTGTATACCAGTTGCCAATTTTCAAACCTGGTCATAGGGATTTAACATTGATCGCGCCAATTCGGCTTACACAAAATATTTTGGTATCAATAGAATGAGAAAATTATTGCGTATCGAATGATATCAAGAATTAAATTATTTTCATCGATTTTTATTGAAAATTTCTAATTTAAAATTTTTGTTTTTAAATATGAGTTGACATGGTTTTTAAAACAATTAACAATTCTAGCCGGATTAATTTGTTACTTCTTGACATTCTGAACTAGGTTACTATTTTATATTTCCAATATGAATAATTACTCAAATCAGAAGATAGTTTTTATGGTTAAAACATAAGACAGTGGCGTTAGTTTATGGAAAATGAGACATTTGTCTTTGTTAAATTTTATAACAACCCAATACCGGCTAAATCCACAATATGGAAATATGTGCGAAAATTTAAAGAAACTACAGTAGAAGGAGACAACTTCCGCCATTTTGTTTTTGTAACGTCACCCTTGGGACACCTTTGGTCGCCATTTTTTATATATGCACGTTCTTCGAATGCAGCGCCATCCGCCCCAACATTCCTTTGATTACCTGTATTATATAAATTTTTGCAAAAACAATGTTAAAAATAATAAATACTAATCACATCTAGCTTCTTATTCTGCTGAAATATTCGCAGTTAGTAGAAGGAGACAGCTTCCGCTATTTTGTTTGTTTGTGACATCGCCCTTGGGACACCTTTGGTCGCCATTTTTATATATGCCCACGTGGGGATCGTATTTTTTCACCTGAGAACAAAAGGTGAAATTTTGCTTTTTAATACATCTAAAGCTATTGATATAGGCAGAGAAGGTGTCTACAAGAAATCCTCCAAGAAACCTTACCACATTTGTGTTCTAAAATAACTTGAGAGGACAATAATCGCATACATAATTTAGCACTGATATCCCTATGATATGTTGTCTAACTCATCACCCCGCATGTATTTGTAACGTAGCGTTAAGAACAAGATGCTTGGGCAGTGCTCGTATATTAAAGATTTTTTAAGGGAAAACTAACTTGCGTTGAATTCTATGTATTAACCAGTACCAACACAATTTTTAAAAACCAGAAATATATTGTACGCTTACCTGCCTCTTCATAATAGATAAACATTATAAAGTGCCCGTCAAGTCAGTTCCCCGACGCAACGAAATTTGGAGTGCTTAAATAAGAGGTGAAAACCTACTTTGTTATGGGAGCGAAAAGGTTTAAAATGGCGGTGAGTGCCATCTTCAACTATTGTTTTAAATGGAACACCCCGTATCTGCTCATAATTCTTAACATTTTTCTGTAATACACTTTACTGCTAAATTTGATTGTTCTCGGCATATTAATGTTTGAAAAGTGACATTTCGGTTTAAAATTTTATAGAAACTTTCATAACTCGGCAACACCGCGTTTGAAGTTTGTAGTTGAATATAGGATCTACAGAGGCTTCATTGGCCAGACAAAGAACTAGGACATTCAGTTTAAGAAAAATATAATTTTTGGTATTACTCTCTTTTCGTTCACATTGTATTCTTGAGAATAATTTTAGGTTGTAGCAGAGTTGACACATTATAACTTTCATTAAGAAAGTTTTTCCGTAAGTAAAACGGTTTAAAAACTTTTGGCCTACGCGCGCTTATTGAACTACCCTGTATACCAGTTGCCAATTTTCAAACCTGGTCATAGGGATTTAACATTGATCGCGCCAATTCGGCTTACACAAAATATTTTGGTATCAATAGAATGAGAAAATTATTGCGTATCGAATGATATCAAGAATTAAATTATTTTCATCGATTTTTATTGAAAATTTCTAATTTAAAATTTTTGTTTTTAAATATGAGTTGACATGGTTTTTAAAACAATTAACAATTCTAGCCGGATTAATTTGTTACTTCTTGACATTCTGAACTAGGTTACTATTTTATATTTCCAATATGAATAATTACTCAAATCAGAAGATAGTTTTTATGGTTAAAACATAAGACAGTGGCGTTAGTTTATGGAAAATGAGACATTTGTCTTTGTTAAATTTTATAACAACCCAATACCGGCTAAATCCACAATATAGAAATATGTGCGAAAATTTAAAGAAACTACAGTAGAAGGGAGACAACTTCCGCCATTTTGTTTTTTTGTAACGTCACCCTTGGGACACCTTTGGTCGCCATTTTTTATATATGCACGTTCTTCGAATGCAGCGCCATCCGCCCCAACATTCCTTTGATTACCTGTATTATATAAATTTTTGCAAAAAACAATGCTAAAAATAATAAATACTAATCACATCTAGCTTCTTATTCTGCTGAAATATTCGCAGTTAGTAGAAGGGAGACAGCTTCCGCTATTTTGTTTGTTTGTGACATCGCCCTTGGGACACCTTTGGTTGCCATTTTTTATATATGCCCACGTGGGGATCGTATTTTTTTCACCTGAGAACAAAAAGGTGTTATTTAATCTGTTATTAATATTTATTACGGTTGTTGTTATCATAGGAGATTGCATAATTGTTATTAAAATTATTACGTTTCTTTTAATCCCATCTACAGATTGTGACATAATGTATTTACACATTGGGGTTGTATTCTAATAAGGGGTCCTAGTCTTGTAAGACAGAAATCTGTTCACGGGCTTCGCCCTGTCATAAAAATGGTATTCTAATAACGGGGAAGAATTAATCGATAAGACATGTAAACATAACAAGTGTTTTCGTAATAAAAAGGTGTTATTTAATCTGTTTATTATTATTAATATTTATTAGGGTTGTTTTGATTTTTATCAAGGATATAAAAACCTAGTCCTTAAACGATTATATTCTAGCAATCTTTAAGACTGCATTTAAGCGCTAGCTCAAATTTTTTCAATATCTGAAAAACGACATCGAAATGGTAACCTTCAACATTATACATATAAATGAGTAATTAAGTTACATAATTAGTTTGCTTTACAAATCGTGCTTTAAACGATTTTCACCTTGAGAACGTTAAATTATATGCTCAAGGTTTAATTTAAAATAAAAATTGCATTAATATGCATTGTAAGCTGTTCTGCGTTTCACTGCGTGCTCACTTTAATAGTGTTATTAATTAAAAGTAAATATTGAAAGTCGACAGTTAAAAATTATGTGTACAACGTTTAAGTGGAAAATAAATGAATTAAGTGGCTACACATATGTATTATAGACTGTTTTACGCTTCATTGTGCCCAAATTAAATTATGTAAAATTGATTATTGATATGGAATGTCATACTCTCTTTAAAAAACAATAAAACATATTCATAGCCATAAAGCTTATAATACAGATTAATTACTCTTTATTTATATAGATCAGGGTCGCAAAAAGGTGCTTCAGTAAATTATCGAAGACACCTAATGCTAAATTGTAAGATAGGTGTAGGGCTGGGCAACTTGTATTCGGGGCTCTATTCCTTGCCGAGGCCCCATTGACGTAAAATTTGAATCTCTATTTAAGTCTCTGCAGGTTATGGCTGGAAATATGGATTTGTATTGTAATAAGGGGCATAATACTAACTTGTAAGACTTATGTAGAGCTTAGCAACTTACTCTCAGAACTTCGCCCCTTGCCCAAAGATTTGAATTTGTTTGTGGCACCATATAAGAGGGGAAATTTGAACTTGTATTCTAATAAGGGGGACTTAGTAACTTGCTTTCGGGGCGTTGCACCCTTGGTGGGAAATTTGAATTTGTATTTAAGTGTTTACATTCTGATTGCTTAATGCGAGAAATTTGAACTTGTATTCTATTAAGGGGGCCTAATACTAATTTATAAGACAGCCATAGGGCTCCGCAACTTGCTTCCGGATCTTAGCCCCCTGGTCCCTTGGTGGGAACTTTGAAATTGTATTTAAGTCTACATTTTGATTGTTTATTACGAGAAATCTGAACTTGTATTCTAATGAGGGGACCTAATACTAACTTATAAGACAGGTGTAAGGCCTCGCAACTTGCTCTCGGGGCTTAGCCTACTGGCTTCCTTTACGAGAAATTTAAAGTTGTATTCTAATAAGCGAGCCTAATGCTAACTTGTAACACAGGTGTATGGCTTCGCAACTTGCTCACGGGGCTTCACACTCTTGGCTGTAAATTTGAATTTGAACTTTAATAATGAGCCCTAACGCTAACTTGTAAGACACGTATAAGTGTTTCGCAACCTGCTCTCCGACCTTCGCCCCTTGTCGTGCCCCACGTGTTCAAACTTTGAATTTTTTAATACCGCCATCTACTTGTGTATAGACTAACGAATGTTTTCTGTAATATAAAAGTACATACAGGTCCCTGTAATGGTTATGGCGGGAAATTTGAAATAAGGGGTCTAACACTAGCTTTTAAGGTAAAACGTATGCATCTGGGCCTCAACCAACCGATCAACCTCGATCAAATCAAGCTTCGGGGGCTTCGCCCCTTGTCCTAACCCCTTGACGATAAATTTGAATTTGTATTCTAATAAGGGGTTCTAATGCTAACTTGCAACACAACATAAATAAAGTTAGCCGCGAGTAGGATTTGAATCTACGACTATTCCAATGAGGGGGCCTGACACCAACTTATAATCCAGTTACAGGGCTTTAAAACTTGCTCTCGCGAGAGCATATTATAAATCTAAAATCCCTTTGCGCAGTTCTGCCGAGACAGAACCTGCATGTAAAGCCGTCTTATGTAATAGCATGACATGGCAGACCTTTATCGGTAAAAATTCGAGGATTAAAAAGATATTGTTCTAATAAGGGGCTGGTATACTTAATTTGATTATAACCCATTTTTTGACAGAGGTAATTCAGCCAAGATAAAACTTGTATGCTGTATAGCGGCAAAATATAACTTAAAGGAGAAGACACAAGACATTTTTTCGGCGTATACACCGCTCTATTAAAGATGCTGTTTCCTGTATTAGAAAACATGCTACTGATCAGGAATTGGATAATCTCAAGGAAGATGTATGCGGTACAGCTTCAGAGGTGAAGAATAATTGAAGACCTATGTAGTATTTCAAGGTGATGTGGGTAATTAGCTAATTTTAAGAATAGTCCCATATCTGTGTAATAATAGCGGCAAACAAAGATTGTATATTATCCGCTACATGTATTTTTAAAGCATAATTACAACCGAATGAGTATTGTTATAAAGCAGTATCAGGGTATTAGATTTTTTAATTGTTAATAAGCTACATAACCGCTCAAGATGAAAACGGTGAAGTTGATGCTGATAGTGACGTTCTCTATGAAGATCCAGATAGGTTAAGTTACGCTATTCTTAATTTTGAACATAAGAGGAAGTGCACCCATCCCAAAAGTCTTGACTGCCGAAAATGTCTTCACACTACTATTTAACATCGGATATGATGAATTACCTAGATTTGAGGGTGTCTTTGATAATTTACTGAAGCACGTTTTTGCGACCCTAATCTATATAAATAAATAGTAGTTAATTAGTACTATAAGCTTTATGGCTATGAATATATTTGACTGTTTTTTAAAGAAAGTATGACATACCATATCAATAATCAATTTTACGTAATTTAATTTGGGTGCTAAAAGTAATGCAAGGTCAGGCATCTCCAATATCCATAACACGTACGTCTGGGCACATGAGAACCCACATACTATGAGACCAAATAGCTTTCAACACCAGTTCAAAGTTAATGTTTGGGTTGGTTTACTCAACAATCAACTTATTGGTCCATATATTCTGCCAGATAGAGTCAATTCAGTGAATTTTACAACTAACTTACTAATGTCAAGTCGTTGCTACGGTGATGAAAAGATATCTAAAAGTTTTTCCTGAGGTGTATTCCTGTAACAATTCAGTAATTAGTACGTCAACCATAAGTTTTTTTCATATCGTTGTGAAGCTTATGAAAAAAGGAAGTTTTTCCTTTATCGGCCATGTATCAAATCCATCTCTATTGGAAAAATATTCCTCTTGGAAATTTGTCTTGGGATTTGAAAAAAAAATCATTTCTGAATTCATTATGTCATTAAAAATGTTGAATGACGAGTTTGTCTCGAATGAATTCAATATTCTTTAAGGCAATTTCATCTTCTACAAATTTCTCCTAATGTGTTTTCTTGTAACTCGTCTAGTTTGGAAGATACAGCGTGATTTAAAAAATAAGTCCACGAAATAGAAAAAATTAAAAAAAAGTTAACGTCTTGGAAACCATCAACAATAGACACACCCTGTATTAACAATTTTTTGTTCCTTTTGGCCAGAGGAATCAGCTGTTTTGTTTTGGCCATCGAGTTTGGGTCAACTTGTATATATTATACCCATGTCGATATTCAACTGTTATTGAAACATTTGCGGATGACATTTATATAATACTTTTAAATTGACATTAAATTTGGTTTCAATAGTAACGTTTTATCAAACAGTTAGTATCTTTGTGCTCTGTTTTAATCTCTGTTTATTTTTACAATAGTTGTTATACATATTGCTAAAGTGAAAAAAAAATGGCCAAGTTAAGTGAAACTCAAAGACTAAAAATTTTAATCATGATAGGATGCTCCGATCGAACTGGGGCTCAAAAAGAAGTTTGTGAACTATTCAATGCTAAATATCCTAACTGTCGAATATCACAATCTACTGTAAGCCGAATTAAAAAAAAATCGAGAAGTAGGAATTTAAGAGACCTTCCCAAATCTGGTCGATCCTCGGTTTCGAGAATAAGAAATTATTTTGTCCATTGATGAAAATCCTCATAAACCAACTCAAGAAATAGTCCTGGATAGTAACATAGGAAAGTCGTCGGTACGAAGAATTAAAAAAAAAGAAAAATATCACCCGTATAAAGTACAATCAATCCACGAACTTAACGAAGACGATCCAGACCGTCGATTAGAATTCTGCGAAGTTTTTATGAACCACTGCAATGATGACCGGTTTTTTTCTAGAAAAATCATTTTTTCTGATGAATCGATATTCTAAATGGTATGATGAACAAACAAAATTGCCGCTATTGGTCATCTACCAATCCGCATTGGGCCATTGAAACTCACACCCAATATCCTCAGACTGTGAACGTTTGGGCCGGTGTTGTAAGAGATAGAGTCATAGGTCCGTATTTCTTAGAGGGTACATTAACAGGCCTACGCTATTTGCAATTTTTGAGAAATGAATTGGTACCCGAACTTTGTCTTATGTTTCCAAATGCAAATAATCCAAACATTACAAATGAGTCGATATGGTTTCAACAAGATGGTACGCCACCACATTTCAGCATAGAGTACGGCAATATTTAGACAAAACCCTATGGACTTTTTTATGGGGCTATCTGAAACATATGGTGTATTTAAATAAGCCCAACAATATAGAAGACTTAAAATATAAAATTATTCAAAGCTCAACACATACCTCCTCCAATAATAAGTAAAGTTCTTCAGAATTTGAATTGCAGCTTGCCCACTGTCAAGACGTCAATGGGGACAGTTCGAACATTTAATACATTAGATTATAGTAGTTTATATTGTTATTTATTAAGTATTAATAGTTCTATTGTTATTCCTATTTTTATAACTTTTTCGAACAGTGTTGAATTTAGAGTATGTTACATGAAATATGTTCAGAGTTTCTCAGAGAACTCAAAAACGTCATAATATATTTGGTTCCATAAAAAAATGAAAAATTAAATTTATCTTCTACATGGTAACCCTGTATACATGTGTTACGTCAAAAATGGATAAAAATGGATAATTAAAAACAATATTTGACGTGTTCCAGCATTTTCATAAAAATATTTCCTTCAGTTTTACCATATAAGAGGAAATTTGAACTTGTATTCTAATAAGGGGACTTAGTAACTTGCTTGGGCGTTGCACTTGGTGGGAAATTTGAATTTGTATTTAAGTGTTTACATTCTGATTGCTTAATGCGAGAAATTTGAACTTGTATTCTATTAAGGGGCCTAATACTAATTTATAAGACAGCCATAGGGCTCCGCAACTTGCTTCCGGATCTTAGCCCCTGGTCCCTTGGTGGGAACTTTGAAATTGTATTTAAGTCTACATTTTGATTGTTTATTACGAGAAATCTGAACTTGTATTCTAATGAGGGACCTAATACTAACTTATAAGACAGGTGTAAGGCCTCGCAACTCTGCTCGGGCTTAGCCTACTGGCTTCCTTTAGAAATTTAAAGTTGTATTCTAATAAGCGAGCCTAATGCTAACTTGTAACACAGGTGTATGGCTTCGCAACTTGCTCACGGGCTTCACACTTTGGCTGTAAATTTGAATTTGAACTTTAATAATGAGCCCTAACGCTAACTTGTAAGACACGTATATGTTTCGCAACCTGCTCTCCGACCTTCGCCCCTTGTCGTGCCCCACGTGTTCAAACTTTGAATTTTTAATACCGCCATCTACGTGTATAGACTAACGAATGTTTTCTGTAATATAAAAGTACATACAGGTCCCTGTAATGGTTATGGAAATTTGAAATAAGGGTCTAACACTGTTTAAAAACGTATGCATCTGGGCACTCAACCAACCGATCAACCATCAATTCAAGAAACCTTCGCTTTTTAAGCCCTTGACGATAAATTTGAATTTGTATTCTAATAAGGGTTCTAATGCTAACTTGCAACACAACATAAATAAAGTTACACCGTAGGATTTGAATCTACGACTATTCAATGAGGGGCCTGACACCAACTTATAATCCAGTTACAGGGCTTTAAAACTGTTCGACATAATATATAATCTAAAATTTTTTGCGATTTTTAGACAGAACCTGCATGTAATCTTTATGTAATAGCATGACATGGCAGACCTTTATCGGTAAAAATTGAGGATTAAAAGATATTGTTCTAATAAGGGGCTGATACTTAATTTGATTATAACCCATTTTTGACAGAGGTAATTCAGCCAAGATAAAACTTGTATGCTGTATAGCGGCAAAATATAACTTAAAGGAGAAGACACAAGACATTTTTTCGGCGTATACACCGCTCTATTAAAGATGCTGTTTCCTGCATTAGAAAACATGCTACTGATCAGGAATTGGATAATCTCAAGGAAGATGTATGGTACAGCTTCAGAGGTGAAGAATAATTGAAGACCTTTAGTATTTCAAGGTGATGTGGGTAATTAGCTAATTTTAAGAATAGTCCCATATCTGTGTAATAATAGCGTCAAACAAAGATTGTATATTATCCGCTACATGTATTTTAAAGCATAATTACAACCGAATGAGTATTGTTATAAAGCAGTATCAGGGTATTAGATTTTTAATTGTTAATAAGCTACATAACCGCTCAAGATGAAAACGTTGAAGTTGATGCTATTGTGACGTTCTCTATGAAGATCCAGATAGGTTAAGTTACGCTATTCTTAATTTTGAACATAAAGGAAGTGCACCCATCCCAAAAGTCTTGACTGCCGAAAATGTCTTCACACTACTATTTAACATCGGATATGATGAATTACCTAGATTTGAGGGTGTCTTTGATAATTTACTGAAGCACGTTTTTGCGACCTTAATCTATATAAATAAATAGTAGTTAATTAGTACTATAAGCTTTATGGCTATGAATATATTTGACTGTTTTTTAAAGAAAGTATGACATACCATATCAATAATCAATTTTACGTAATTTAATTTGGGTGCTAAAAGTAATGCAAGGTCAGGCATCTCCAATATCCATAACACGTACGTCTGGGCACATGAGAACCCACATACTATGAGACCAAATAGCTTTCAACACCAGTTCAAAGTTAATGTTTGGGTTGGTTTACTCAACAATCATTTTGGTCCATATATTCTGCCAGATAGAGTCAATTCAGTGAATTTTACAACAACTTACTAATGTCAAGTCGTTGCTACGGTGATGAAAAGATATCTAAAAGTTTTTCCTGAGGTGTATTCCTGTAACAATTCAGTAATTAGTACGTCAACCATAAGTTTTTTCATATCGTTGTGAAGCTTATGAGAAAAGGAAGTTTTTCCTTTATCGGCCATGTATCAAATCCATCTCTATTGGATATTTGTCTTGGGATTTGAAAAAAAATCATTTCTGAATTCATTATGTCATTAAAAATGTTGAATGACGAGTTTGTCCCGAATGAATCCAATATTCTTTAAGGCAATTTCATCTTCTACAAATTTCTCCTAATGTGTTTTCTTGTAACTCTTCTAGTTTGGAAGATACAGCGTGATTTAAAAAATAAGTCCACGAAATAGAAAAATTAAAAAAGTTAACGTCTTGGAAACCATCAACAATAGACATCCTGTATTAACAATTTTTGTTCCTTTTGGCCAGAGGAATCAGCTGTTGTTGTTTTGGCCATCGAGTTTGGGTCAACTTGTATATAAATTACCCATGTCGATATTCAACTGTTATTGAAACATTTGCGATGACATTTATATAATACTTTAAATTGACATTAAATTTGGTTTCAATAGTAACGTTTTATCAAACAGTTAGTATCTTTGTGCTCTGTTTTAATCTCTGTTTATTTTACAATAGTTGTTATACATATTAAAAGTGAAAAAATGGCCAAGTTAAGTGAAACTCAAAGACTAAAAATTTTAATCATGATAGGATGCTCCGATCGAACTGGGGCTCAAAAAGAAGTTTGTGAACTATTCAATGCTAAATATCCTAACTGTCGAATATCACAATCTACTGTAAGCCGAATTTAAAAAAAAAAATCGAGAAGTAGGGCATTTAAGAGACCTTCCCAAATCTGGTCGATCCTCGGTTTCCGAGAATAAGAAATTATTTTGTCCATTGATGAAAATCCTCATAAACCAACTCAAGAAATAGTCCTGGATAGTAACATAGGAAAGTCGTCGGTACGAAGAATTAAAAAAAAAGAAAAATATCACCCGTATAAAGTACAATCAATCCACGAATTTAACGAAGACGATCCAGACCGTCGATTAGAATTCTGCGAAGTTTTTATGAACCACTGCAATGATGACCGGTTTTTTTCTAGAAAAATCATTTTTTCTGATGAATCGATATTCTAAATGGTATGATGAACAAACAAAATTGCCGCTATTGGTCATCTACCAATCCGCATTGGGCCATTGAAACTCACACCCAATATCCTCAGACTGTGAACGTTTGGGCCGGTGTTGTAAGAGATAGAGTCATAGGTCCGTATTTCTTAGAGGGTACATTAACAGTACATTAATCCCGAATAAAATGAAATAAAAATATATAGGGTGTGCAATTAAAAAAAACTGATTTTTTTTAATTTGAGAATTTTCAAATTTGAATGGTTATAACAAACACCCTGTTGAGAAAATTAGAAATACTACTCGGTCTAAACGTTAGTATAATATCACTCATTTTTCACACGAAATATCAATTTTTTATTGTGAAATAACGGAACAATTGCCCATTCATCAACCCCACGAAAATGACCATAATAATCTTTAAACGCGAATATCTCAAGAACTAAAACTTTCAGCCAATCTTTTGTATGACAAAATATGTTTGTATGGACACGTAGAATTAAAACTAAAATCAAATACGGGTGTTCTATTTAAAAATTATACTTTTCACGTCCTGCTTTTCTGGCACACCCTGTATAACTTCCAATATTTAAAAAAAATGCACACTTCTTACCTCTACCCCATGGTCCATACAATATTTACACAAATAATTCTAGTTAAGCATAAACTTACTTTACTCTATCGTTGGGACACCCTGTACATACTTTGATGGTTGTAGAAAAAATTTTGTTTGTAACACGTGCGCTGACTACTTTGGTGATCTCGACTAATTTCGCGCACTAGATACAAACATAACTATTTTATGTTATGCAATAAAAAAAATAGAAAAGCAAAACAAGTCATTGCTGGAAAATATATTTAATTTCACATCTAACTTTAAGCTTTCTTATACCCTAAAAGGGCAGTTAACATTCATTGTATTAAACCAAAAATTAATTACTTACATTCATCCTCTACCACAATGTGTAGTAGTTTTCCAGCACATACCTGAAACAAGTAAAATGTTTTATAGTATTTACGTAATTTAGCATTGTAATTAATTATCAGTAAAGGTTTACACTTATACTAATTGGGAAAAATAATGCAGATTTGCAATTTAACTGTAGTTTCTTTCATTGCAATAAAATAAGTAGTTTCAGTAATAGAAAAATAAATTGAAGTCTGCTACCTTTTTTTTTTGTATTTCTCATTTGCTTGACGATGTTCAAACCGACAGACTTTGGATTTAGTAATATTGCTATTTTTGTGTCTGGAACTCAATCGTGGAATTTTGTATCAATAACTAATTTAATTTAGACACCGATAATCTATATGCAAAATTAAACTGGTTTTTTATATCTACAAGAAAATTGCATAATTTTGGAACCAAAAAAAAAGTAATTAATGGGAAATAATCTTATAAAATTCTTTTCGTGCAAAAAGATTTAGCGAAAGCGTAAGTATTAAGGTAATTAGTGAACCTGCATGAGCAAATTAAAGTAATTTTTAAACAAAGAGGCCTAAAAAATTTGTCAGATTTCTATAGCTGATATCGTCATCAAAATTAATCAATTGACAGTAAAAATCTAAATAAGAGCTTAGTGTCTAAATAGTTAATGGTTAGTGTCTATTTTTAATTGGTCGCATTTGTCTAGAATATTCAATTTATATAAGTTAAAGGTTCTTAGAATGATAAATCATAGCTTGCTATTTTAATTGTGAGAAGAACTGTTTAATTTTGTCGGTTAATTTAATTGCTTAACGGAAATAGTGGCATACTTGTTTGTATTAATAGTATATGAAACCCATTGTGTAGGACTGTCTGATAAGATCACTTTAAGTTGCGAACCCACTTATCCCATGCCACGCTACACCACCCGACGCTACAGCATCGCACGTCTAACGACATACGACGTTTGTTGTAGGTAGGCATACTCACTTATCAGACAGCACGCTACGCCACACGACGTATATTTTAGAAATTCATTTAAAAAATTGAAGCTTGCTGCCTCTAAGTGTAGTGGGGTGGTCGGTAAACCCAGTAAGATGGAAAGTGAGTATGTTAATAGTTCTTCGGATGAATGGGAATAAGAATTGAGGGAATGTTGTTCAGCGATGTGTGTGCTAAAAATTAAAAAGAAGAGAAGGTACTGGATGCACGAATTAAATAAAACACGTTAAAAATATGATGTTTTTCATACGCTAGTGAAACAACTCGAATTGAAGCGAAACCGAAGTTGTTATCACATGTACTTTCGGTTGAATAAAAAGCAATTTTATTATCTGCATACTTTATTAAAAGAAAAAAATTGGAAAGTGCAACACAAAATTTCGCAAGTCCAGTGGTTCCAGAGAACGACTCGCTATTTGTTTACGGTGAGTATGAATATAAGAACTACATATAAAATAAACCAATATACGGGGTGTGCAGAAACTCTACGGACAAACTTTGCGCTGTGATTCTAGATCCAAAAATAAGAAAAAAAATTCATATAAACCCAGGTCCGGAAACGCTCCGTTTAGGACCTACAGGGTGTAAAAAAATTTAATTTTCCTCGGTTTTATGGCGCTATTTTGCGAATAAATTTGAATATGGTCCTGAAATTTGGAGCACGGGGGTTTTTGTTGTCGAGAAACTTAAATATTTTATTGATTTTGATGCTTCCTGCAGAGAGCGCCATCTACAGTGGTATGCCAAAAGTTAATTGGCCTTAACCTTTTTACCACCCGGTATATTGTCGTTCCATTTCTGAGCAAAAAAGGTATACTTGGTCGATGTCTCTCAGATCAACCGTTTTCGACATATGTATTTATGACATTTGTTGTTACTCTTGTTGATACAACGTCCCAAATTTCAAATTAACATAATAATTTTATAGTAATTTAAAACCTGTTTCGTTTCTAAACATGGTTGCTTTTAGTAATGAAGAATATGCCGATATGCTTTTAGTCTATGGTGAGATGCAGTGTAATGGCAGTGCAGCACAGCGAAGATACGCTGAAAAATTTCCTAACAGAATCCACCCGAAACACTTGATATTTGCAGCGGTTTATCAACGAGTTTGAGAAACTGGATGTGTAGCTTCAAAAAACAACCAAACAGAAAGACCGGCCACCGTAACGGTAGCTAATGAAGATGCAATTTTAATGGCTGTCGAAGATAATCCGGAGATTAGTGTAAGAAGGCTCTCAGCAATGCACCCTAACATGTCAAAATCATCTGTCTGGAATATCATCCACAAGGAAAACTTATATCCTTTCCATTTACAAAAATAAATTTTTTTCACACCCTGTAGGTCCTAAACGAAGCGTTTCCGGACCTGAGTTTATATGAACTTTTTTTCTTATTTTTGGGTCTAGAATCACTACGCAAAGTTTGTCCGTAGAGTTTCTGGACACCCTGTATAATTATGCAAAACATAACATAAGAAAACGAAACTCAATAATAATTTTATCTATACTGCATCAATACTTTTTGGTAACATTGAACAAATTAATAACTAATTAAGTATTATGAAGACTTGGATTATCCCAGGAATCGGTTGAAAAAGTTGGGATGGTTGGATTGTGGTGAAGGCGTATCGTGACTGTGTCAAGAAGGATTAATATAGGACAGAGACACTGCAGAACTAAAAGAGTTACAGGAAGAATGTGAACGCACATCTAAACTTGCTTGATTTTGCAGTTTGCGAATTTCACCTTCTCGGATTAATTTGCATAATTTCAATTTAATCCTTGCTTGATCTAATTCTGGCAATCATTTTACTTGCTTCGACATGCTCAAATAAAACGTGTCTGATTCGTCTAGCTCGTTATACTGCTTAACTTGTTTATTCTCATTTTTAGGTCGACGAAGTTCGGCGTTCCCTTTCATTACATGAACCATTTCCTCTGCTGGCGTCAACTTTTTACTTGTAGGTTTTTTGCACATTAGAAAATCGCAACGTATTATCACGTTTCTGTTATTATGAGGAGATTAGGATGACTGAGATAGTGCTTAAGACTGAAAAACGGTTTCTTCGTTTTCTTCACCACTTTGACTCCTTTCAAGTTCATCATTTTCTTAGTTTCCATCGTTTGAACTATTTTCCTCTACACAGACTGTTTCTTGAGCGATTTTCTCAAAATTACTTTCAGTACTGTAATAATTATGAAACATAACATAATTTAGCACACAAATATATTTGCTATGTAAAAATGGCTAAAGAAAGGACATCTCTTGTTCATATTTCCAAGGCGTGATTTTTTTCCCTGCTTGGCCACTTTCTTTTGAACGGCGCCTCTTCAGTGCGTTCATATAGCAATTTCTAAGTTTTGTTCAAGATTCTTTTGCAGAAGATGCTAAAATAATGTACTGCCCCCCCTTCGTAGCTTTTAATTAAATGGTTATTATTTACGCGCCTTCTGGTTTGGTAACCCAACGCGGTTTTATTTTGCCTCGGCTTTGCTCAATCGTGTTTATAATTTATTTTATAAACGGAGTGTGGTTCGTATTAAGTACTGGATAGGCTTAACACTGTCACCTTAAATAAATTTCTTAAAGCGGTTTATAACGTATATTTAAATAAAGTTAACAATATAATAAAAAGTAATTAACATCAACTCAAAATGTATTGGGACTTCTTGGTCCTGGCGGCTCCTCTCTCTCGTTCTCCTGGTGGGCTGCTAGTTACTGTGTGCGTAGTCGCTTCTGTGAACAGAGATATTCTTTTTAATCTACTCCTTACCTAATACGTAAAATTTATGTTACGGTCCTGTATTTACAGAAGCGAGAGTATTATCCCTGATACCGTTTTTGGTCGAAGGCGCCAGCGCAATGAACTCGAGTCGTTGCGGGGACTGAGAAAATCAATATCGTGCTTATACTTTAGTAACTCTGGAGCGCTGAAGCGAGTATGCCCTACTCCCGGGAAATAATACACGCGAAATGCGCGTATGCAAATGCGAGATCTCGGGACTGTCTTTCTTTAATTATAACCGGTTTGATTAGGCAATTAGATTATTTATCTAACAGAACTAATTACGGATTACTATACTAAGTCTAATTATCTACAATCAATCAAGGGAACAAAATACTTGATATTAAAACTACTCTAAAACGACTTTAATAGGTTTAAGGTAAATATTGGATAATTTACGTACTATCTAATTTATTTACAAACGATATCACACCAGGTGTTTGCGATGGTTATATTGACTACAAATTTATACAACCGATTTCGGGTATACTCTTCTGCGATTAAAGACACCGTGTACGGTTATTGTGTTTGTCTGTATGTATTTTAGGTGTGAGTTTCGAGCGGGATCTCAGTAATACTCAGAAGACCTAGGCGACGGCCTGTCTTAACTGGATAGACTAAGAGAAAGGTCGTAGGTCTTTACAGCCCTGTAACAACCCTTCACCCTCAAGTGTTTGCGAGGTGACGTCGGGGGTTACCCCTGCGTGACACTCTAGGTGTTAGTATACTTTGTATTGGCGAGTGACGACGGGATCTACCCTTCGTGGCACTCTAGGTGTTAGTGTACTTTGTATTGGCGAGTGACGACGGGATCTACCCTTCGTGGCACTCTAGGTGTTAGTGTACTTTGTATTGGCGAGTTACGACGGGATCTACCCTTCGTGGGACTCTAGGTGTTAGTGTACTTGGTATAACTCCTGGAGACTCAGCCCGGCGTTATTTACGGTCTGTAGTGTTTGATTGTAAATTGTCAGATTCTATAACTTTACAACTTACGTGGCTATCAATGGCAGTACAGGATTAAACTTTAGGTTGCCCGGTGCGAGGTGGTGCGCGTTATCACACGATCGCGATGGACTCTTCGACGGTGAATAACAGGTCGGTGCTTCCACGAAGCGAACGGGGCGGCGGCGGCTACTGGTTTCTGGAACGGCTTGACTTGAATCTACTGCGATTCATTCTTTTCTACGCGCGTCGCGGGTTTATAAAGGTGCATCTGTGGGCGGCTTCGCGGCTACCGTGCGGGGTATGCCGTTATGCGATTGGTTGTAATCGTTCTGACGTACAAAAACTTACGGGTTTTTAGAAATACACGTCAGCGGTGATTAATAAATTATTCGTTGTGCAATATCGCGTAAACTTTTGAAATTTTAGATATAGGATGGTCCGCAAATAATTTATGCTAAAAAACATACGTAAAGGACGCTGGTTCTTTACAATAACATGCACATTATAAACGAAGTAATGGAATGCGCATGTGATAAGAATATAATGTAATATTCTTTGATTTTTGTGCCTTATTATTTTCTGTTTTTTTTTCAGATATTTAGCTACAGAAGATTCATTTAGGTCTATTGGATTCCATTTTAGAGTGAGATTCAATACTGTTCGAACAATAGTGTGGCAAATTTGTAAGGCTATAGGGAAGAATTGTTATGCCAACGCCTACAGCAGAATACTGGGATGAAGTTGCTCAAAGATACAAAAATATTTGCAATTTTCATAATTGCTTTGGGGCAATCGACGGCAAACATATAAACATTCGCTGTCCCATTAATGGAGGTTCTGTATATTTTAATTATAAGGGCACCAATTCCATTGTTGTATTGGCCCTTGTAGATGCAAATTGTAAATTTACAGCTGTGGATGTGGAATCCTACGGTCGAAACAGTGACGGAAATATTTTTGCTAACTCTGCTCTCGGAAAATTTTTGGAAAATGGAGGGTTAAATATACCACCCGATGCACCATTGACACAAGGCGGAGAAAATTTGTCTTATGTAATTGTGGGTGACGAAGCGTTCCCATTGAAACCATATTTACTTCGCCCATGTAGTCTAAATTCAATCGCAGGAAACGAATAAAAGAAAATATTATGGTGGTATATCTAAGTTTTTTTGGGAAAATTAGAGTGGAGGTGGTTGAAAAACGAATGTGGCGGAATGTAAAGATTTAATTTAGGAGTAGTAGTACAGTTGTAGAAGCGTATAGTTTAAGGTGGTGTAGTTATCGCGAAACGACGTTGATCAAGGGTCGTGTAGACCGAATTTTCGAAAAAGGGTGTTTTTCCCTTAAACCAAAATCCAAAAAGGAATCATATAAGTTTTCAATATTCACGAGACCCATTATCGTTGTGAGTAGCGAATCCTTAAGGATAGTTATCCAGAACAGCGCTGAATGTTAAGTACCTAGTGCTCTCGCTTTCCTTTGGAGAAGATTTCACTTGTTTTGCGGAAATATACAACGTTCGGTTCAAAATTACAAACATTAAGTAGTTCACAGTGCGCCACTTATTCAAATGACCTGCTGCTAAACAAATAAGACCTTTTTTTGTAATTTAAAGTTATAAGAATTAATCAGAACATTATAGTAAAATTATATAATTTGTGTTATTAAAACTATTTCCAGGTAGAACAAGATTTTATGATGTTTCGTAATAGACGTAGAGGGGAATAAATGGCATGTTTTATTTTTTTTTCTGATTTGGTTGAAAATTGGTAATTGAGATTTTTGTTGCATTCTAAATACATTTTCTTAATCACAGTTAACATTTTTCAAAATTCCCGACAAATCTATGGTCACGTGACAAATGTCACAATGGATTTTTTGGTTGTCAGACATGCAGAAACAAACCGCCAATAGAGTTTTTCAGAAATTCCAATAATAAAAATTTTTCCACCCATATGTGTCCAACTTTATGGCGGTCCCTGTATATATATATATATATATATATATATATATATATATATATATATATATATATATATATATATATATGCAGTGCTTCACTTCAAAACTAGTCACCTTTAATATATTTTTTAGCCATGGAATCTCGACCTAGAACAACTTTATATGTCGAGGGGGACATTCAAAAACACGGTGCCTGGAATTTTACTTTTCACCCCTTAATCCCCACTCCCCTCACTTTAAAATTTCAAATTGCACCCCCTAGCTTGTGATAATGTTTCCGCAGTAATTTGCTGGCAAGCTTGAGTGATCCTAGCTCTAAGGGCCTCAATATTTTCTGGTTGAGGGTTACGATACACGATTGATTTTAAATAACCCCAAAGGAAAAGATCCAATGGCGTAAAGTCGGGAGATCTGGCAGGCCATTTTATTGCGCCTCTTCTGCCAATCCATTTGCCGGGAAACCGTTGATTAAAAACGCATAGTGTGGGGGTGCACCGTCTTGTTGGTACTGCAAATTTTTTTCATCTAACAATGGGTTTCCTTCTTCGTCAGCTTGATTTTCTAAGGACTTAGTTATAAGCGGATCAATGTAGTTTTCCAATAAATTTAAATACGAATCAGCGGTTAAATTTTCTTTGTTAAACAAAGGACCTATTATTTCATTTCCAAGAATTCCGGTCCTGATATTAATTTTTTCTGGAAACTGCGTATGACCCTTTAAGAACACGTTAGAATTTTGAAGATCCCAATATCTACCGTTCTGTTTATTAACAAAGCCATTCAGATGGAACGTCGATTCATCACTGAAGCAAATATTCTTTACCAAATTGCTGTCATTTTGAATCATCGCAGTCATTATTTCACAGAATTGAATCCTCCTATCGTAATCATCTTCAGTGAGTTCATAGAGAATGGTAAATTTGTAAGGAAAGAACTTGTGACGTTTTAAAGTCTTGTGTATGGAACCAACAGAAATATTCATTAATGCAGCGACTTTTGGAATTGAAGTCGTAGGTTCAGCGGCAAATTGGCCTAAGACCTCAATTTGTACAGGTTCGTTGAGAACTCGTGGTGTCTTTCTTACTTTTTTACATCTGAGCCAGTTTCTTCAAATTTTCTCACCAGAGTTAGCATATATTAATATCCAACATTTTGTTCAGGATGCGTTTTGTTGAAGACTCGGGCTGTGCTACGAGCACACTTATTCTGGGCTCCATACAAATAAATAATTTCAACTCATTCTTGAATAGTGTAAACCTAGATTGATTCTTGGTTTTATTCAAATTCGATGTTTCAAACTGAAGTAATGAATTGTCAAAATTCAACAACTTAACCGAGACAGACTATGTTTCAAACTGAAGTAATGAATTGTCAAAATTCAACAACTTAACCGAAACAGACTTGATTATAAATCGATGCAGTCGGCAATAAATTACAAACTGAAATACGGCTTACCTTAACTGAACTCTGAAAGCAAAAATAATCCAAATCGATAAAAACACGATAAAAATATTCGAGAGAGGAGATATCGTTTCCGTATCAGTTCGTATTTCAGTACTTGATAAGCTAGGGGTATTGTCTTGAACAATGAAATCAATGAACAAAACTTATTCCTACAGTATTAACATTTTCGCTTGTAATTTCAAAATGGGGCGATGGAAATCAAAGTGAGGGGAGTGGGGATTAAGGGGTGAAAAGTAAAACTCCATGAACACTGTTTTTGAATGTCCCCCTCGACATCTAAATTGACGTATTTTTTTTCTAGGTCGAGATTCCATTGCTAAAAAAATATTAAGGGTGACTAGTTTTGAAATGAAAGCACTGTACATATATATATATATATATATATATATATATATATATATATATATATATATATATATATATCAAGGTGTCCGGAAAAAGTAGAAATCTCTCGGATTCAGAAGATAGAAGACGATAAAATAACATGACAAGTTCCTATAAATTTTTTTCCACCAGACTCCCCCTACGGAAATGTGAGCCCCTGAAGGACGCCGCTGGAAATAAGTTTTTCTTGAATAACTTTTAAAGTACTTGACATAATTTAATAAAAATTCAGTATGATGGCCACTAGTAAGGGCCTCTTAAAATAGTATCCTTGAAACATATTTAGCGTGTTTAGTTTACCAGGGATGGACTAAGTTGTACACCTTAACGCCTAAATTTTTAACACACTGTATGATAAAGATCTAAAAAAATATTTTAGGGTAGTTTGAACCTTTCTGTAGAAAAAGGTATACTTCTTTAATATCGATAAAATTAACTATTTTCGAGAAAAAAAATAATAAACGAATTAATGGTTCGTAATTAATAAATTATTAAAACAAATTAAGCCAGTGTTTTTTCGAATTTTTACGAGAAAACACTCTTTTAATAATAAATTAGGAAAACCAAATTAAACATATTAATTATTTAAAAAATGTTGCAAACTTAAGTGAGTTTATTGACCCACGAGGTATAATTTTATTTCTTTACTCAAAAAAACATATGTCAAACATTCCTATGATACGAAATAAATAAATGATCTGCATTTTAGAACTTGACATTTGTCACATCGCTGATACATTGATCGGCATTAATTTACTTTAAATTTACTGATTTTTGGATTTCGTGGTGATTTGAATTGTAAACCTTATTTGGAGTTCTTCCAGAACGCTTTTCAAGATTTAATAGAGCATTTACCTCTTGAAACCCGCCGAAACATGTACTTTATGCACGATGGGGCACCACCTCATTTTAGCGTTGCATAAATAACGTCTATCCAAACCGTTGGATAGGTAGAGGTGGACCTATCGCCTGGCCTCCTAGATCTCCCGACCTGACGGCTTTGGATTTTTATCTGTGGGGACACCTCAAAACCTTGGTGTATTCCAGTCCGGTTGATGCTAGGGAGGAGGTTCTACAGATAATCACGTTTCATTGTGATGTGCTAAGGAACAATGTGTGGTTATTGTGGCAGGTACAGCAGTCATCAATTCGTCGTGCTCTCGAGTGTATCAGACTTCACGGAGCCCATGTTGTATCAGAATTTACGGAGCCCATGTTGAACCCACTTATGAAGTTTTTAATTAAATGAAAATGAAACATAAATTAGTTTATCTTTTTTTCTCGAAAATAGTTAATTTTATCGATATTAAACAAGTACACCTTTTTTTTAGAGAAAGGTTCAAACTACCCGAAAATATTTTTTTTAGATCGTTAAATATTTAGGCGTTAAAGTGTACAACTTAGTCCATCCTTGATAAACTAAACAAGCTGAATATGTTTCAAGGATACTATTTTAACAGGCCCTTACTAGTGGCCATCATACTTTTATTAAATTATGTCGAGTATAAATATATATATATATATATATATATATATAGTGTGTGTGTGTGTGTGTGTGTGTGTGTGTGTGTGTGTGTCTGCGTGTCTGCGTGTCTGCGTGTGTACGTGTCTGCGTACCTGCGTGTCTGCGTGTCTGCGTACCTGCGTGTCTGCGTGTCTGCGTATCTGCGTGTCTGCGTGTCTGCGTTTGTGCGTGACTGCGTGTCTGCGTGTCCTCGTGTCTGCGTGCCTGGGTGTCTGCGTGTCTGCGTGTATGCGTGTCTGCGTGTCTGCGTGTCTGCGTGTCTGCGTGTCTGTGTGTCTGTGTGTTTGTGTGTCTGTTTGTCTGTGTGCCTGTGTGTCTGTGTGTCTGTGTGTCTGTGTGTCTGTGTGTCTGTGTGTCTGTGTGTCTGTGTGTCTATGTGTTTGTGTGTCTGTGTGTCTGTGTGTGTGTTTCTGAGTCTGTGTGTCTGTGTGTCTGTGTGTCTGTGTGTCTGTGTGTCTGTGTGTCTGTGTGTCTTGTCTGTCTGTCGTCTGTGTGTCTGTGTCTGTGTCTGTGTGTCTGTGTGTCTGTGTGTCTGTGTGTCTGTGTGTCTGTGTGTCTGTGTGTCTGTGTGTCTGGTGTCTGTGTGTTGTGTGTGTGTGTGTGTGTGTGTGTGTGTGTGTGTGTGAGTCTGAGTGTGTGTGTGAGTGTGTGTGTGTGTGTGTGTGTGTGTTATTTATATATATATATATATATATATATATATATATATATATATATATATATATATATATGTGTGTGTGTGTGTGTGTGTCGTGCGCGCGTGCGTCCGTGCGTGCGTGCGTCCGTGCGTCCGTGCGTGCGTGCGTGCATGCGTACGTGCGTGTGTGTGTGGACGAAATTGTTGAATTGCAAAACGAATTACTATCAATTCACGTTCCACCACTGGACGTTTTTGTTCTGCCGATGTTAATGATCTACTTGCATATTGCACTGGCAAGTGTATTCCACCACATTCTTGATTCAGTGATGCTCCAACTGATTTTGCACTGGAATCAGCATAAATCACAAAATCACGATCAAAGTCAGGATTTGTTCACCATTTTACGCAATGGTTCAATGATCTCATTATAGTTTAAGATAAATTTTCTAAAATAATTACAAAGTGCTGTGAAACGTACTACTTGTTTGCAGTTTTGTGGTTTTGGATAATTCACTTAAGGTATGTCCAGAAATGATTCACTTAAGGTATGTCCAGAAATGATACTTCTTTTAAGAAAAGTTTGCACCCTTTTTGGGTTTAACTTTACATTGAACTTCCTTAACTTTTCAAAAACTTGATCCAAATTGCTTGCGTTCCAAAAATTTACAATTTGTTTTGGATTCACATACGTTCGTTTAATCAATGAAATGTCTGCTCCTGAATCCACTATGAATGTTAACTCCTTATCACTAGTCATCTGTGTTTTTACAATTATAAAATTACTTAATCCTAAGTCCAAGTTGAAACATCTTACTTCTCGCCTCCCAGCGGCCCAGTTTGAGAGGGGTTCTGGCAGTTTTCCGGTGGCTGTGGATCTTCAGTATGTTGATCCTGCATGTTGTAACCATTATACCGCCCGGAATCTTGACTTGTTTGTCGCTTATTATAATATCCTTGACTCCACCTTCCACTTTGTTTTGGGTACCTATTTTTTGGATGATTGCAAAAAGAAGAAAACTGAGACAGTGTTGCGTTACAATGAAACAAAGTTTGGGGTAGATGTGTTGTACCAAATGGCTAGAAAATATTCTACGAAAGCTGGTTCACGTAGATGGCCAGTTCTCGTGTTTTACAATGTTTCAGATCTTGCCACAATCAACGCCTGTATAATTTATGAGGAAGTCGTAGCCAGTAAAATAAAAAAAAGAGACTTTATTTTCATTTTAGCTGAGGAACTAAGAAAAGAGTATTTCGATTCGGAAAAAGATTCTGGTGCAAGTACCAGGGCATCTGATACAACGAAACCTAAAAAACGCCATCAGTGCCAAATTAAAAATGTGATAAAAATAAAACTGCTGACGTTTGTTCAATGTGTAACAAATATCTTTGTGGAAAATGTGGAAGCGTAACAAAGACCGTTATTTGTTTGAACTATAGAGCATAATACAGCATGTAAAACTGTACCGAATTCTAAATGTATTAGAATCAATTTGAATTTTATTTAATTAAAATGAATATTTACCTAAAACGTGTTTTTTTATGTTTCTTTCTCAATTAAGTGTAAAATATATAAAGAACACATCTCAAAATTACCTTTCTTGTCCAGAGGTCAAAATGACCGGCTACAGCAGTTTTAGGTATTTACAGTAGGCGGTGGTGCCAGTATTAAATAATGCATTTTCAATTTTGAAGACTACTTTCAGTCTGATTTTACTTGCTATATATGATACTAACAAGTATACCTTGCGTTGACCTGTGTAAATACAACTGTATATTAACACCAAATACATTTTTTTCTTGTTTGATTAGGTGCGTCGACAGCTAGGTCATTAGCACCCTTAACGACTGTTATCTATTTTGTATATAACTTCTAAGAGCAGTAAGCTGCACTATTCAAATTTTCTGCAATAAGCCAGTCTCTTTCAGGAAATTGATTAGATTGCGAATATTAGGTGTATTATTGTTTAAACATTGGGCGATACAGTCACTTAGTTTATTCTGAATTCTCTGCCTAGTGAAACTGCTACATTTTAATAACACATGAGACACGGTGAGTAATTCATTGCATTTCGTGCAGAGAGGGGCATCTGCTCCTAATAAGAAATAAGAGGAAGTAAGGTTGGTGTGTCCAATTCGTAATCTTTAAATTGCTACCTGCTCTCTTCTTGTGATGAATTATGGATATCTCCATATTTTAGGGTTTGTTTTAATTTATGAAAAGGGAGAATTATTGTTTACCCAGTTATCAAATGCGCGATTGACAATTTTCTTTCTTATTGACCCTTTAACGTCTTCAGGACGAACTTGATAGATGTCAATGCCTTTATTAAATGCCGCTGCCTTACGTGTCGCCTTATCTGCAAGCTCGTTCCCTAATATTCCGCAGTGCGATGGACACCATGTAAACACACTTTTTTTCCTGAATTAGCTAACCAGTATCTTTATTATTAAAGTGTCCCTTGAGAAGTCATTTTCTAGAGCTCTTATTGAGCTTAAGGAATCACTGCAGATTAGAAACTTACTTTCTCTACTTAATTCACAATAATAGAGTGCTTGCAATATAGCATACAGCTCGGCAGTATAAACACTGGAATGCTATATTCTTCACCCAAATAGCACTTCCGACTCCAGTTTTGCATTTCGACCCATCAGTGTGTATAACATTGTAATCTTCGTGTTTAGACAAGACCGTAGTAAAGGAATTTTTGATGACTTCTGGACTAGTCCGAGATTCACCACGTATACAATTATCTGCGTGTATGTTTGGTTGAGTAATTATCCATGGGGAACTTCACATTCTTTATATGGCAATACTTGGAATGGATAATCGAGCCTAAGGTTTTGGCATATTTCAGTAGTTCTCACGCCCGCAGGGCGCATGGCAGAACTTCTATTCGTAAACTGCTCAATATCATGGTTACAGAAGGAATTATGATTAGGATGGATTGGTTGGTTTATTATTATTGTTATTATTATTATTATTATTATTTTATTTTTTTTTTTTTAATGTTTGTTTGGTAATGACTGCTAAGGTCTTTTGCCATTTTCTATTTGTAATGTGCCTTTTGCTATAATTTATTAAATAATTCTGACCGTCTTAGGAATAGCAACACCTTTTTTTATTTCTTTCTTCTCCTAGAACTTCACTTAAGTCTCCTTCAATATTTAAAGCTTCTCTTTCATTTGCATATTGTGGACATTCAACCATTATATGCTGTACACCGTAATTTGTGTTGCACGTTTCAAAAACATTCGCTCTACATTTTCCCAATAAATGTAGGTGGGTCATGCGGGTATGTCCAATTTCGAGACGCGTTAGCACTATTTCTTCTTTCCTGCTCAAATTTAATGTATTTTTTCTTTCATTAGTGTTTCTTTTTATTTTACTTAGGTGAGTGTCTGACCGTTTCCACTCTTCCTCCCATTGTAGTTTGTTCTTCACCTGTAGGAATTTTTTAAGGTCGTTTGGTTGAACTGCGATCTCGTCACGTGTGTTACTGCTTGCTGCACCTTTGGCTGCCGCATCTGCTTTCCAAGAATGCCTACGTGTCCTGGTATCCAAATTACACTTATTTCATAACTTATGTTAGTCAAATAATGTACACGTTCTTTAATGTAGTTTACTAGTGGATCTTGTGAAAGTTCTTGACTTTGTATAGCAAGAATTGCACTGAGTGAATCAGAACAGATTACAACTTTTTGTTCATTTAGATGTTCACATACTAAAAGCGATTGCCAAATAGAGTATAGTTCGGCACTAAACACACTGGTAAGGGCATTATGAGTCCAACTGTAACTTTTGTTATTAAAGACGATAGAACTTCCTGCTCCTACCTCCGTTTTGGATCCGTCCGTGTATATTATCAGGCAATCTTTATATTGTTGTATTATCTCTCTAAAATATTTCCTGTAGAGAAGTCCGGATGTTTGTTCTTTTTTGTATTTCGATAGAAATGCTAATGGTGCTTCTCCTACTATACTCTTGTATCATAGTGTTATTTTCTAGAGTTTCTGACTTGACATGTTCTGATGTTTTGAGCTTTGTTAAATAATTTGATAGTAGTATTTTCCTTCTTACATACAGTGGTGGAATACCTGAGTCTGCCAGAATTGACATAACCGGGCTAGTACGGAAAGCACCCGTAGCTAGCCTAATTCCAGCATTATGAACTTTATCCAGTTGGCTTAATGTGGACTTTCTTGCTGAGGAGTACACAATACAAGCATAACCCAAAATGGACATTACGAATGCTTTGTATAATCGCAGTAATGTGTCTCGTTCACATCCCCAATCTGAGTTATTTAAGCACCTCATTAAATTTAGTCTTTTTTTGCACCTGTCTGTAAGATGTAGTATATGTAATTTAAAATTTAATTTTTCATCAAATATTACACCTAATATTTTTACATTCTTTACTACGTTTACTACTTTCTCGTTGATGTATACTTGTGGAGATGCGTGTTCGGACCTTAGCCTGCAAAAGTTTATGGCAGCAGTTTTGGTTTCAGAGAAACGCATTCCAATTCTTTCGGATTTGGTGGTAATGTGGTTAATAGCAATTTGAAGATTTTCTTCTATGTCTTTAATTGACCTCCCCTCATATAGTATTCCTAAGTCATCGACGTATAGAGATCTTTTGATTGTGGGCTGTAGTTTATTATTATTATTATTATTATTATTATTACTATTGTTATTATTATTATTAGTATTATTATTATTATTATTATTATTATTATTATTTTTCGTAGCGACACTAGCTTGTAGTTCCTTGTCTAGTTCTTCAGCTTACTCTTCTGTAATATCATCCACTATTGTTTCTAATAATATGTGTACCAATGCGTTCAGGTACATTATCCGTACATTTAATAATTGATTTTTTATGAATTTCTCGAAAGTTAGTTTTAATAGCTTTATCATCATTTTTATCATTTAAATAACCTTCTTTATAATAATTAAGGGTTAAACTTTCAAATTTATTAAGCAGATCTACTAATTTACCTCTAATTTTCTCCCTTTTTCTTTTACTTTTTACTAATCTATCATTTGGAATTAAATTTTCTATGACTAAATTTATCTCATCTGTAATCTTATTTAAGTTATTAATAACCAAAGACATGTATTATTAGAAGAAAAAAAAATAAAAATAACACAGTTGTCGTCCAAATTGTAAATAATCGAGTAGACAAACAATAAAAGAAAGAAAGCCAATGACTCACCTTAGTCTTTACAATATCCTAATTTGATTGAGTAACACTACACTTAATATTTTTAAAGTGTTTTACACAATTTACACTATTACACTTGTTAACACTGACTCCCTGTAAATTTGATTCGCATTCGATAATTTACTATCATAATATTAATTTTTTTAATTGTCGATTTTGAATTTTAACTTAAACCTTATTCATCATATTTAACATTTCTCTACTTTTTACTACTTTCTTGATGACATGTCTATTATACCGTTCCATTAAATATGACACTATAATTACTATTATTAACATTATGATTAAAATTATACCCAATTCTTTCCACGTGAACATTTTCTCATCTTGATTTTGATTCACACTATTAGTTGATCCACCGCTGTTTGCAGCTTGTATTACAAAGACTTTGTCTTTCTCTTACTTCTCTTCCATTATTACGGTTTTACTACTTTGTTATATTATTATAAAATAAGATATGTTAACGAAATTTTACTGCTTCCCATTACATGATTTAGCTTAACTTCTTCGCAAGTAACATTACACATTTGGCATGTTGTTATCTTCACAGGAAGCGTCTCGGCGTCGTATTAGCCGTTCTGGCAAAGATCGCTATGTTGTACAACTTTGGTCCTGTAGGGTTGCACTTAGAGGTTGGTGTATAATGAATTAAATAATGCATAAAGAACTAACGTTTACTAGTTAACACTTACATTATATTTAGCTCGATGTGCTACTAATCATTAGTAGTAACTAACTTACCTGCTTAAGTTACTAACACTCCTTTATTATCTTTTAAATGTATGTTACCTACTTATTTCGTTACTACAGGTAGTGATCGTAGTGTAACTAGGTGACAGCATTTAATGTCTACTACATACTGCTTAATAATTGAATTGCAATAAATCCTATTACGATATCTAGTTCTAATTAAGGGCACATCAGCGCAATATAAAAGTAGGGATTTATCTGATAATACTTCAGGAGTACATGCAAATAAAGCTAAATGAGTTAAACCAAGCAGATAAAGAAGAAGATGCATAAGGAAGTTGAGGTGTAGTGTGATGACACCCAGGTGATTCATCTGAAGCGGATGAAATTAAAGCATAAAAAGCCAAATTTGTATCTTTACGTTCAATAGCAGTAGTAGAGACTAGATGAAGGTAAAATGTCTCTACTTTCGACTCAGCATCAGGCTTGATTGTCTCGCGAAGTTGTTCTTTTGTTTTGCTCGTCCGAAGAACTAGACTGCATAAGCATTGCTCTACGTTGCTCGTAGACGAAAATGTTACAGAAACGAGAAAAAATAGGTATAGAGGTATCTCCAAAAATAGTAAAAATAAATACAGATAATTCAGTATTATCTAGTTAAAGTAGCGTTATCTGTATGAAATTCAATGTCGTAATCCAGGTTGGTGAGAGATCTGTACAATTTTAAAGCATCATGAAGAGTCCTACATAAAGATCCACAATAGCATTACCAGACAGATCACGATAATTGAATTCACATTGAAATTCAGTTTTCAAGTTGACACCTGGAAGATGAAGGAAAGATAATTAACGCTGTGAGTAACGGAAAAATGAAAGGTGACAAAGTGCAAACAAAAAATTTAATCGTGCCTCACGTTGGGCGCCAAAATTTGCAACGGGGCTAATAATATCTGCGGCTCTTTTACGTCACATTCAACCAACCCTACCCAATAGGGAAACTTGCTGAAAAGCCACTCGAGTTTATCAAATTCCTGTTGCTTGCTGCCTTTCAAGTTTACTTAACAGGTGAAAATGATTGCGTTGGCGTACACGTGGCATTGCATCACAGTCTTCTAAAGACAGTAGTAATGATAAAACACACACTAAACGGCTATGTTTCAAACAGTAGCAATAATAAACAATAACGTTTTGTTTTAGTTACTAGCAACAGGTACGAAATTATTTTTTAAATCGTTACGAAACTCCCATTCATTTAAGCAGCTACACAATTAAGATACATTTATGCTTATTGAGTGTTGACGCACATTCCATTATAGGGTCTTATCCACCAAAGGTAGACGTGAAATATGAAAAAAAAAACTTACAAAAAGTATAAGTATGTAATAACATAATAGAAATGATCGAACCCTTTAATTATATATCGATTAATATCAATCATGTTTAGTCTTTAATCTAAATTACTTATCGACAGAACATCTGACCCACTTGTTAGAAAATTTATTAGACGTAAAAACTTGACTATGTTATTCTTGATATGACATCATAAAGTCTATGTATTGTAAATATCATAAAGAAGATTGGAGATTATAGACATAACACAACTTTATTCTGTCTGTATATCTGCAATTACTTTCTTCACTTTGACGTTTTAATTAACTTAACCAAAATCTTATCGAAAATCATGTTTAATATTTAAGCAATTTGGGCAGTCGATTTATTGATTTCATCATTAATAATCTCAATAATTAACAATTAAATTTAAAATCAAGCCCTTCGGTTTAATAACAAATGAACTCAATTAATTTTTGAGAACTCAATAATTAAAATTTATTTCTATTTACTTTAGAGATGGAAAAATCTAATTTTATTTTTTCACCTTAGCCATCCATTATGTAACGTTGAAAGTAGTGAATTCAATCCTAAAGCTTTAGGATAATGTGATGAAAGACAGTCGTATGGGCTTGAAACTTCCCATTTCCTTTTATTTCATTTACGATTCCAACCAATTACACGCTAGCTTTAACTAAAAATTTATATCTCTGCAAGCTAATTTACAAGCCCTAAAGGTAAATTAATTTCATTTCTAGTCCCGATAGTTAGAAGTTGTGGTAGAATAGAAATTAGATTAAGAGTACGCTAAGCACTGTAAATTTCTTGTCGGTCGATACGTGTATACGCTTTACTTACCGTTATGCACCAATTTTTTTTTGGGGTTTTTCTGTTATAGGATTTGTTGAACAGAATTGAATTTTTAATATGATTTACAAAAAGTAGAAAATGTAATAACTATTATTGATTTGAAAATAAGTTTCTCTGGTATTGATAATTTTATTTTGTGCATTGAAAATAGGACGTGAGATTTCTGAATTTTAACAATTATTGTTTATAATCTTGCAATTGTTATGAAGTTTGAATGTAATAAAAAATTTCAGAAAGTTGTTAAAAGGTTCATATTGTTTACCCTTTACTTTACAAATTTAAATATTTAGGAAAGGAAGTTGGTTGTGGGAAAGTTAGAGGGCGTTAACTTTAGTGCATTAAATCAATCTTCAGGATTTACATTGTTAACCAATTTTATGATATTCCACCTAAACGAGGATTTGAAGTGATTTATATACAACATGGAATTGTATATGTGGATCTTTTGGTAAAACTATATATACTTTGTTTCATTGGCAATTAATACACGTACGAATTAGACGTCGAAACAGCCACTTTTATTGTAATACAAATTTAAATGATATTAAATAACTTACTTAATCCGGAACATTTTGTTACGTTTTCATTATATTTGCGACGGTCGTACAAGTAAACAGCCGAGTGCCTTTACATAAGGTAACAAAACCATTGAGAGTTTTTCTACATCAGAGCCTCTACCGTGCTTAAACGGTAGTTAACATCTGGACTGACACCATCAAGTCAAGGTATACACGTTTACGACAATTCTCGTTACCGTATACCCTGTATCAGGTATTTTTAGGGGGTTACACATATACAAGCTTCGTATATGTACCGGGTGTCCCAAATTCGTTATAATTGCGGGGTATCTCGGTTGTTATAAAAGATAGAAACTTGCGGATGTCGCGAACCTTTGCTACTTTTTTATAAAACCTAAGATGGCGTAATCAGATTTGTTGTAACTGTTTTAGTTTGGGAGATACAGAGCGATTTTGAAAAGTGTGACGTTTTGGACCCCCTCGATATCTCGGTTATCTTTAAAGATATCAAAAAGATTTAAACGTTATCTTATACATTTTTTTACGCCAAGTTCAGTGGCGTGCTCAATTTTTTTTTCGGGGGTACCGTTTTTAAGATATGGGCCAAACATACAATTTTTTAAATGGGAGATCCTGTATTTTTTAAGCTCAATAAATTCCATTTTGTTTTCTCATTTCAGTGATATATATCACTTGCCACTTTTTTTTTATTAACCATATTGATCGTAAACATTTTAAAATATAAATGGTTCTTAACTGAAACATTCTATATATTTTTTAATTAATTTTATCAATACAGCTACTTACTTACACAACACATTTATCTTACAACTCTTGAAACTTTATTATCTTACAACGAAATTAAACTAAACAACTTAAAGTTAAAAATTAATGAACTTATTCGTTCATAACAAAAACTGATAATAACTTAAACTTAATTATTAAACTTAAATATTAAAAACAACACTATATTCTAAATTGTTCAAAATGGTTCCTATTTTCTTCTACACATTTTTGGCAAACCTTAAATATTGTATTTAAAGCACTTAATATATATAAGGGTTCATTTTGTAAATTCCTAAGGGTCTCGTGTGTAGCATTTTGTAATTTTATTTTAAAATGTTTAAAAAAATACGTTTAAAAAAATGAAAAGTGGCAAGTGATATATATCACTGAAATGAGAAAAAAAATGGGATTTATTGATCTTAAAAAATACAAGGTGTCCCATTTAAAAAATTACAAGTTTGGCCCATATCTTAAAAACGGTATCCCCGAATAAAAATTAAGCACGCCACTGAACTTGGCGTAAAAAATGTATAAGATAGCGTTTAAATCTTTTTGATATCTTTAAAGATAACCGAGATATCGGGGGGGTCCAAAACGACACACTTTTCAAAATCGCCCTGTATCTCCCAAACTAAAACAGTTACAAAAAATCTGATTACGCCATTTTAAGTTTTATAAAAAAGTAGCAAAGGTTCGCGACAACCGCAAGTTTCTATCCTTTATAACAACCGAGATACCCCGCAATTACAACGAATGGGACTCCCAGTACATCATGTGCGGCTATTAAGGTGAATGCTGAGGAAGTACCTTTCCCGTCAGAACCCTAACCCCATACTTTCCGATCCTTACTGACTGCACCGATCCTTTATCCCACCATGCGTACATATTAATGCATGTTTATCTGTTGGGAATCCATCACTGTGGCTGAAGTAGCCTGGAAAGCTTAAGTACCCCACACTGCCCCTTGAGTAGTGTAACATCCCGTGAGTGAGCTTAGAATTTTATTTTAACTCTTTTTGGTATAAGAGAAATATTTCTCTGCAGGACCCTGCATAAAATGCCTTTATCCAACTTACCTTGTATAGTGTACTATTAAGTTACTCTTGCGTAACAGAAAGAAATGCCAACAGTCGCGTGGAAGTCGTTCGGTTGTTGATAGTGTAAGAGTGTGTGAGCTCTGGTCAATTTTTAAGGCACAAGAAGTGCTGTAAGTCACATTTATTAACACTGCAATGGTCGCGATCTAAAAAACTACTTAAGTGGCGCGTGGATTACATATGTAGACCATTTACAAATTGGTATTATAATTTGGTATTACAGTCCTATTATTATAATATTTTTTTAAAGAAATAATCAACCTCCATGTTAAAAACAATCAACAATCTCATCTGGCACCAAAAATCACATACTTCAGTCTGATTGAGATCACAAAAACACTTATTTCAAAAAACTAATTCTAGTTGGTGTTTTCCAAACAAGATAGACACACAATCTTGGAATGATCGCCACAAATAAACTCTTTCATACAGTGCACAGTTTTCTAGTGCTTTTATTGCGAGCTCTTCAACAATCATAGCAGCGACCGACTGAAGATCTTGGTGTTGGTGCCGATATTGTTGGCTGATTTTCTGGTTGAAGAATGGCACGAAAGTCTTTTACTTTGAATGATAGACTTCGTGGTAATGTTTTTGTCTCCAACCTTCGACGAGCTAGGGGTTTCATCCAAGCCTGAGACAAGTCAATGAGGAACCGGTACAAAGACTCTCATAGTTTTTATTTGCGGTATAAATGCATAAGGAATAATGTCGCTGAAATTTAGCAAGTCGAAGAAAACAGTTAGAGACCATCTTCTTAAATTTCTGGATACGTCATATACGGAGCACATCTTATCTACTAGGTCTATACCATTTTTCGTACGATTATAATACGTTATAATTTCTGGCTCCTGTATCAGCATCTATCGTCGCGTCATTATGCATCGTGGACATCAAAACAACCGCTTTATTAGGTTTAGGCACATACGAAACCAGTGTGCATGGTGGGTGGAAGCCAAATTTACAAGAGCATGTTGGGTTTCCTCTTTCAATGAGAAATTCTCGAGGTACTTCTCTTTTACGCTTTCGTATTGTAGCAACCATAGTGATTCTATTTTCAAACAGTTCTTTTGCAACTCTAAGAGATGAAAACCAGTTGTCCATTGTAATATTGATGTTTTTGCCCACCACTGGACGTGTCGTTCTCATTACTACATCGTGTCTTGCATTGCTCAAGTGAAACGGACCTTCAGGTTGTTGGCCAGCATATATTTCTAAGTTGAATGTATATGAGTAATGTACAAAGGAAAAACCTTCACATTTTGCCGGTTTCCTTGGGATATACTGTCCGAAAGGACAACCTCCACAAAAAGCCAACAGTTGCTCATTCAAAGTCATTTCAGCACTGGGAATGAAATATTTTTGAAAGTTCTCCACAAACGTTTATCGCCAGTTTATCAATATTCGCAAAAATATGTCGGTCTCCAAAAAATTTGAACCTTTGTTCAGAGATAGGCAAATATACTGTGCTTTACATGCTCGAATATTAGCGCAATACTCAATCGACTGACATTCATTACCCCAGCCATTAACAAAATTCCTATATAACCTTTTATTTCAATTGCGTACGTCGGTTTCGTATCACCTTGCCTTGCGTACTTAGCCCTGATATAATCAATTTTTGTATTAGTATATCTGGTTAGGAGATCAAATGTATTATCCAAAAAAAGAGACATGATTTCCGTCGAGCAATTCCTTTGGGACCGGGAGCTACAAACACAATATTGTGACTTCGAGTTCTGCCTCTGTTCGAGGGAGCAGTTTTTGACCAGATAGTGTTATCTACATAGCTATAAAAGTCGGTATGTTGATTACGTTGAGATGACTCATCATCGTCAGATTCTAAAGTATTTCCTGATGCTTCACCTGGAAGCTCTTCATCCTGTTCCGATTCTAACCGGCGATCCTGCTCTTCAAGATAATCTTCGTCTCTGTTGGAACTTTACTGACCGTCAACTTCATTCTGGTCAACTTCATCCAACCACTCTAAAAGTTGAGCAACTTTACGACTATCCCTTGTTTCTAAAAATACAAAAATGTTCAGACATTCTAACATAAGAAAGTGTCATTGAAATAATTATATTATTCACATAAAATCGCAAAATAATAATAAATTAAGAAAAATTGCATGCCAAAAGTACTTACGTATTTGGTCGCGCGGCATACAATTGTAGTCCATGAACTTTGCAGACCCTCTCTAATACAATCACGCACTACCGGCGCTTGCACAGCATTGAGCGCGTTCGCTAAATTGTATTTTATTTTAAAATTAACTCGAGTGGGACCGCCACTTTGCTAGAGTCGGGCTCTTCTATCTGAGATATCTAGAGGCAAGTCAAAATCGATTGAAACTTAAACTGTATGTACTTCCCTAGTTGACTGTAATCCTTCAGTTTGTGTATAAAAATTATAATACATCACACGTACATACAGATTGAATCGATTGTGACTTGCCTCCTCGATAGCGCAGATGGAAGAGTTAATCTTTTACTGTATGTACTTTAACAGTTAATTTTAAAATAAAATACATTAATTATTATTAATTTGAACTTCTATTCGCTCGTTAAAAAAGACAATTTTTATAGTTAATAAACATGTGTCCGAAAATGCCTCCTTAGGAAGATACAGCCCAGTAAAGGTGGCCCCAAAAATCCTTTTTTATATTATCCCTGAAACGGTTTAAGATACGTAAATGAAATAATGAAATTTAGATCAAAAATACCTTTGATTAGGTCATAAAGAATAGTGTTGACAAATTTTCAATATTTTGTACACAAGCGTCGCTAAAGGGGGAGTGCAACTTATTTTGCTCCCAAATTTTTTTTATTGGGATATTTTTCAATTGTTGAGGAAAAATAATAGTTTATAACCATTTTGCAACAAAAAAGGTACTCTTGTTGAAAGTCAAAAAAATTACTGGTTTTGGAACATGTTTCACCTAAAATAAGAAATAAAAGAAATATTGAGTTAATTTGATTTACTTGAAATAAGTAGGCTTTCAGTGTAGACTCGCGATTTTGTTTGTTTCACAGATTTGTTTGACACTTGTTGTTTATAGTTTTGGTTTGTTTAACAAGTAATAACGCTTTTACAAACTTTGAAACTGAATATGTACACTAATAGTGACTATACCGATATGTTGTTAACATTAGGGGAATGTGATGAAAATGCTAAAGCAGCGAAAAGAATATATGCGGAAAAATTTCCAAGAAGAAGTGTTCCGGATTCAAAAGCATTTTTGAATTTAGTGAGGCAGTACCGTGAGACTGGAACCTTTAAACCAAAAAAGTTAAATTCTGGTAGACCACCAGTGGCAAGAATTCCTCAAAGAGAAGAGAATATTTTAAATCTAGTTGTTGCGAATCCTACGATAAGTGTGAGAAATGTGGTTAGGGCAAGTAACGCAAGTGTTTCTAGTGTACATCGTGTATTAAAAGAACAATTATTGCTCCCATTTCACCACAGACAAGTACAAGAATTATTGCCTGTGGACCTTTTTTTGAGAAGAGGCTTTTGCTAATTATTACAAGAAAGAAGAAGAAGAAAGAAGAACCCTGATTTTTTACAAAATATTCTTTTCACTGATGAATCAACTAGGCAAGGTATGTTTAATAGTCGTAACAGTCACTTCTGGGCAGAGGAAAATCCAAAGGTTAAACATGTAACGCATTATCGACATAATTTTAAGTTGAAGGTATGGGCTGCGTCAATAGGCAACCGCTTCGTTGCTACCATATTTTTAATATAAAAATAAATTTAAATGGTGATGTTTGCCATGAATTTTTGGATAATCGTTTGTTTCCGCTATTAGAAGATTTGTCTCTTGATCTACGAAGAAGTATGGTTTCTCTGCATGATGGTGCTCCACCTCATTTCAGTAGACAAGCTAAAATATGGCTCAATGAACATTTTCCAAATCGTTGGGTTGGTCGAGGTGCTGAAGCTACTATCCACTGGCAAAGTTCCCATCTACATCCCATCAAAATCTATGTTTATGCCTTGATTCTTTTTCTAAATAAGGATTTTGTTTTGCCCAACAATGTTTGTTACGTCGGTTAAAATTCCATTGGTGGTTATCACTTATATCTTCCTCACATTTTCTAGTATACGACAAACTCGAAATTTATATGGACGAAACTTATTCTTATTTAAAACGAATTGTGCTGTAGAATTAGCTGTACCAGTACCAGTACGATGTTCAATTCTTGTCGATATTTCAGGGTTTTCCACAATGGCTTGTAAAATGATTTTAGCTTTCTCGTCAGATTGTTTTAATGGGATAGAACAGGTTTTGAAAATGAACCAAATTCTTTTAAATTAAATTCCAAGCGTCTAAAAATGGGTTTACCAGGTTACCTTCGTTTAGGATATTTATCCAAATACATCAGCTCAGACACAATTTCTGTCAGACAAGATGTAGCATGTCAATATAACGAATTTTTCTTCGTTTCTAAAATTTCGTCTTTCCATAGATACACTTATTGATTAATTATAATTATAAATTAACTAAACAAACCAAAAAAACAACCCATAAAATAATGGACAACAAACAACTTAAAATACGTACAATTCAAATAACAACAACTATCTCAACGCAATAAAACTAAGTTAAACAGTTTTCAACAAAATGTTAAACAAGTGTTATTTTATGAAAGCCATCTAATATTCACTAATATATGAAAAATGCCAAAATGAAAATCCGAATTTTTCAAAACCATAATGTATAATACATGGTTAAGTTCGTAATAAAAAATACTATCGAATACAGGGTGTTTCGTTAAAAGGAATTACGAAAAATGGAAAACTCAAAAATCGCACATTGTTTCAAATCTCGGAAACGATAAACAATAATGAACTTTTGCAAACTACATGTGAATATGCCCTAAATTATACAACTTTTCTCTAATTTAACCCCCTTCGTATCCCTTACCATTTTCCATGCTGTTACTCCTTATCTTGGGCCGATATATATGTGTGTGTGTGTGTGTGTGTGTGTGTGTGTGTGGTTTTATATATATATATATATATATATATATATATATATATATATATATATATATATATATATATATATATATATACTTCAAAAGCTTTGTAATATCAACTGGCTTTTGATTTTTTGAAGTTGTATCAAGGCAACAATACATCCTCTTCACGACGGACTTTCTTAAACCATAACCGAAGAACGCGGATTTAGACAGGTTTTTGCATGTATTTTGTTTTAATGTCTAAGAATAAAAAAGTTGACATAATAATCCAGTGAGCGTGATTTTACTATTGAATTGAATCGGCATCTATAGGATTATTACGTCAGATTTCAAATGCATATTTAGTAGTAGCACTTAGTTTCATACAGTCTAGTACCTTTATAACAACGATTTAAAATTGTTTTGTCTATTGTTCTAAACAAATGTGTTAAGGTTTTATTGTGATTAATTGTAATAAAAATAAATTTTAAAAAGACAGAGTGGTTTTTATAATATGTAGAGTCGATCCTCCAAAGCTTGTTGTCGAAAAAAACAGATCGTATTTCAGTGATGCTTTTCTCGAGGTAGATAATGGTAGTACCTTAATTCTTTCAATTGGGTTCCCGAAGCTCATATCGTTTTTACCGCGTTCACGACTTGAAGGAATGGTCTTTGCGATTGGTTAATTGACGTGAGATACATGATGGCGGAAACTGAAAGATTAGTAAGACAGTCTTGGTCTAGCTGTTAAAGGAAAAGGTTGAGTGCGCGATGACAGCTCGGACGTATTGAACTTGCTTATCATCCACTGGGATTATTGAGGTTTTCGTAGGTAATGCTTTTCCATTTACCATTAGGGGGATTTTTGAAAAATACTCAGCCACCCCGGTAACATTATAGTGTTGGGTATCGATTGTCAAAAGTGACATTGGTCACAGGTCCATCAAAGGGTAAATAGTGTTAAGATTAGTGATTTTCCCCATTTTTGGATGTAATCGCGTTTTTCGCGGATTCAACGGTTGCAAATTCAACATTATTAGTGCTATTTACGAAATCCATTTACGTACAAGTTACCGTGTAGTTTTTTTATTTTATGGAAAATTTTGATTCGTGCAACTAAACAGCGACAACGTTCAATTATTTGTTTATTATTTTAAGGAAAGGTTAGCGCAACGATTCCTTTACTAGATAATTTTGATTCTCTGCTGACATTTTATTTTAAGATAAGTTTTGACATATCACGTAACGTAAACGTAAAGTAAATAGATCGTTGATCAATCAGCTAGTTTATTAGCACAGCAGTGTGTTGGCGAGTGCGTGCAATTATATTGAAGCTTTGTAGGAAATACCGTACCGGCTGTTGATTCACTAGATTACCTAGCTTGCGAAAAAATAAAGGTAAGCAAGGTTTTTTTGTTTATTTGGAATTAGCTGTATACCTTTCGCAGTTAGGTACTAAGACCTATAATGATACTTATAAACATCCGGGCGCCCAACTAAATGTGACAAACCCTTATTGTGTTTTACGTATTACGGGCTATCCTAAACGCATAAATTAGTAACACGTCCACGCCCATTTTTCCACTGAGCTACCGTTCCCTTCCTTAACTGTTAGTTTCGATCTACTGCCATTTCGCCCGTAAGAACCCTAATTAATATTCATTAAAATTAAAGAACAAAAATAAATTTCAATTACTGAAACGCACACAGGAGGGAATGAAACACGTTTCCTTAGCAGCGGTGTACCACGTACAACCAATACAAAAACAACTAATACCTCCACCAGGGTTTGTTTTACACACCTATCGTTAATTCATGCATGCATATTAAATTATCTATTTTGAATCCAGCACTGTAACTGAAGTAGCTTGGAAAGCTCAACCAACTATACAAAATCCGACGAAATGCTTGATCGCAGCTTTAAATTTTCTTCTAACTATAAAATCGCTTTATTCCTTTGGAAGATAATATTCATCCTCTTAGACCGTCGTTCGAGAATTATTTAATATTTGATATGAATGTTGTACTCTTATTTAAATTTTAGAAAAGGTTTGATCGGGCATTTAATATTTTTTTCTAATTATAAAGACGTTTTATTTGTTTCCAGGGTAATAGACACTCCCTTAAACTGTCGTGCGAGAACTTTTTATTGTTTAATATGAATAAAAATTTAAAAAAGGTTTGATTGCGGTTTTAAATATTTTTTTAACTAGCCCTTCTCTTCTCGGTTTGAGGCCGCACCTCGGCGGAGATCCGCTCTGCTGTTACAATATTTCAACCGAGTTCTGACCGCGCTACTGTACGGTTTTTCCAATCCCTGACGGAGACCGACCAGGAACTCGGCTAGCAACATTTACCTACTCCGACACCCCGAGCGCACCACCTTTGGCACATTCTTCAAATCCAAACGCACAACCCACAACCTCACCAAATAATATTATATTAGTATACAATTACAAGATAGAATTAATAAGCTCGAACAGTAACTAATGTAGGGAAAGGAACAAGGGATGATACCGGAGTAAATCTGCCTACTGCTTACTTGATTGTACCGAGCTTAGGCTGCTCACCTTTTCGCAGCTCCTGCCGTTACTCTCACCCAACTTTGCGGTCCTCACCATTATTCCACCACTTTTACACCCCTCTCCTCCCCTGTGTGATTCGTCACGTTAATAAGGATACCCTTGCTTAAGAAATCTTGATGTGTGTCACAAAAGTTATTATTCAAAAACTTTTTACACGTACATAATATATAATCCTCTTCATTTCAAAAATAAAACTTACAGACAAAAGAACACTGAAAATTCACTTAATTGATACTGGTGTGATATAGTGAGAACATTGAGCTGCGTGTTATTAATCCTCTTATTGGTTTATTTTTTAAAATAGAAATCTATTGTAAAATGTAATGCGTTTAGTTTTTTCTGGTTTATTTGAATTTAATTGAAATATATACGTAGTATATTACCCTTGGTTTTAAGTTAAAACGCTTCCTTTAAATTATAACTAATACTTTATACGATCATTTTAATCTGTGTTCATGACGTTATCCCGTTACAAGCTTAAAGGCAGTTGGTGCGATTTTTCACTTTGTTTGAGCTGCATCGAGTGCCATATTAATTCTTAGTTTGTAAGTAAGAATCACGGCTTACAAAGCTATGTCTTAAATTGTACTTTATCTGCGCGAGTTGATGTTTTAGTGTACATTTTTCCCGTGGGGTATTTTCTTAAATTATTTCACAATTTTTTGCAATAATTCTCAACATCTATCGGTTTTACTTCATAATTTGTTCTTCCAGACCTTCGTATACCCTACACTTGGTTTCCCTCTCTGGGTCGCTTTTTTTAACTCTATTTTCATTTTTGTTTTATCCGTTTTTCTAAACTTTCTTATTCGCATTCCATCTTGTGAGAATATTTTGACGCGCAGGGTATATTTCGTGTTATATTGTGTATTTCGGATATTGCATGAACCTGTGTGTGTACGGGAGAATTTCTTTTAGTATAACCTGTAAGGTTGTTGTAATTGTTACCTCACTGGAATCCGAATTAGGTGATGAATGTTGTTTAAAAGAATATTTGAACGTTATATAAAAAGATTCTGAATTGAAAGAATTAAATTTGAGTCAAAAGTGATATCGAGGTAAAATCCCTATAGAAACGGTAATATATGCTGTTGTGTTTGCTACTTTATTTTTAGCAACGTAGGTTCAAATTGCTATGAACGGGTAGCGCGAGCGAATTAATCGTATTTTATTATTGTAGTAGAGCGTATAATGAATATTTCATCAAAGTGTTTTAAACAGATTTGAAATAAACAGTAACCGCGATATTACGGAAATTGTTTAAGGTTTAGTATATAATTTTGGAAGCTTTCGTTTAGTTACCTATCTTACGTATTTGAGGATAGCTAGATTTTTATTGCAAATTAATATTTAGCATTCTAATTTTGGGAAGGTCAGATAGGTATTTTTCTTTTTCTTTTTTCGTTGCCTTAATAAATTAAAGTTTTTTAATTATATTCCTAGTTGTTTTACATATTATTAAATATAGCTTGTTGTATTAAACTCAGACGTTTATCAGGAATCGTTAGTGACTTAATTTCTTTTTTCAATCTGTTATCGTAATTTTAAAAGAGTAAATTCATGTAGATTAAATAAAACATAATTTGAAAAATATAACATGTGGGTATAAAATTGTTTTTTGATAACGTAAGCGTGAGACGCTCCGGGTTAAATGGTTGCGCAATTTTTTTTTAAGTTTACCGAATCGTGTCATTTAATATTGTAGTTAGGAAGATTGTAAAATTTGCTTGCTCCACTATGTTCCATTTTAAATAAACCGTGGGCTTATTAGTTCTTGGAAGTAGCATATTTTCATCGGGTGAAACGTATCGTTTGCATTTTTGGTTTGGGTAACCGCAGGTCACGCTTGGGATGATAAGGTAAGAGGAAAGGGGACATTGGTGTTTCTTTACAACCAGTTTTGCTAGAAATGCAGTTCAAGGCTCACCTTTGTTTGCGACTTCGCAATGCACGAGGAAGGGTTTCAAATTAATTATATATCGAACCGAGGGTGTATCGAACAATACACTAGGAAAATTTTCCGCTTCCATTTATATGAGATATTTTAAAGTCTCACACATACGAGAATATTATATAGTTTTGTTTTCAGATCATAGAATCTAGTTTGAGTATTTTTCATTAAGTGTTGAGCCTTTATTCTGTTGAGCAGTTTCATCGCACTTTGCTCATTTGGATAGTTCCTGGTTAAATGATAACTTTCGCATACACTGTCGACTTCGAACAAATAATATAAACTGCGGTAAATATACTGCTTAAGAAGTTTCGTTTAAATATGGTTTCGTTTTAATAGATGTGTACTTAACGCTCAAGAGCACTTTAACGTAGTTTGTTTCATGAAAGTCAAGTTTATTTTTCGTTTGAAATTGAATAATTAATTACCGTTTTGATCAGTTATTTTTGGGTATTTGAGCCAATGATTTTAGCGCTAAGTTTACCGAAATATTTAATAGGTTTTGAGTTTTATTATCGCAATTTTGCGGCTTTTACATAAAACTTGGGATTTGATTGAGGTTTAGATGAACTTTCCGTAAATATGCTTAGGGAAGAATATTATTAATTTTATTTTGAGTGAGCATTATGGTTTCCTGTTAGGCTATTATTAAATGTATTTCATGACGTTTTCCCACTATAAATGTATTTAACAGGTGGCGTCTTTTTGACATTTTCTCTTGATTTTGACGTTTTTGGAGTTGTGACGAGTGCCCATTTGCAGGATTAAGTAAGAACCCCACCCAAATCACTGTGTTATGCCGTGCGCACATATTGCCTGTATGGGCTCTAATGAGTATTTGACCTATAATAATATGTGCGTGTTTGTTAACGGCATATAACAAATATAGTTTATATACAATTAAGAATATTGTTACAAAATGAATTAAAATATTCAGTTGGTTATAAAAATTAAAAAAAGGCATTTGGTAAAGTTCACTTAATGAAACGGACGTTAGCATGTGGATCATTTAAGTAAGAGCCAGCCAAGCTGAGGCGTACTGTTTGACATTAAAACGCCGAGTGGGTGCGAGTGTGTACAACTACAAGGACTAACTAAAAGAGCTCCACTCCATTAAACTAGAATACTGTATATTGATGTATAGTAAACATTTTATTCTCCTAAAGAGAAAATTAGGGTATAAGGACAATCAATTCTAATCACTACCTTTTTTGTTTGTTTGGGACCAGCATAACACTAGTAGGGAAGAACTTAATTCAGATTTTGTTTGAATTGTAATTAACCTTCCCCCAGCGATGTTGATGGCGAGGCTTCATTAAAGTAAAAAGTCAGTTTAAATGTTACAAATTATGTTGCCTTATTAGATTTCTTTGGTGTATTTATTTTTTGTGTAGCTACATGAAGGATTAAAAAGATACAGTATAATCAATCTTTTGTTGCTTTTGGTTACGTTTAAGGCTGTTGACATAATTAGATTTTTTGATCGAATCTAATGTACAGTACAGACCTTATTTTCAATGACTATTCATAACCGTATTAGTCGTTATTTATAAATTTTTTTATGGAAATCTATGATAGGACTTGAGTCATGATTGATATATTAATGACATAATTTTTAATAGTTTTTGAGAGAATATAATTTCAATATTATGCACAGAGTTACCTCTACATTATCTTAAGATAAGAACAGAGACTTCGTATTTAAATATTCTCCGTTCTACATTGTGTTTTCACTGTAAAATAACACTTACAATTATTAACAAGGCTATTTCTTTGTTAGATTTGACTACATTTTTAATTAATATGTCAGGTTTCTATTTATGAATGCTTTTATCAATTCCAAATTAAAGTTTTTCACAACTTTACTCTTACAACGTAATTTGATTAAATTCTCAAATCTTCACGGCAGTTTAACAATATTTACTTTATTAATGACGTAGTTATTCTTTACTAAAATTGTATTCAATAGTTGGTTTGATTCGTTTATCAAGCTGTTATATTAACAGCAGGCTTACGTTTGCGTTTTTAATTTGCATATTTCAAAAATGTGTTTCAACATTAAAACATTTCTAAAAGATTTTATTGCTACTGAAGACGATTCCGTTGTACAGACTGCTTTAATATCAAATATCACTAAATAAAATGGATGTCTGAAAAAACTGATTATTATTCAAGTAAGGTACGTTGAAATGAAATAGCTTACTTTGACTGATTTTATCTAAAACCGATACACTCAATTTTCCATACAATTCTACACATTTGATACATTGAATAACCAAAAATACTTTGTCAGTTTTCGTGGGTTAAATGTAGACGACCTAATAATTGCATAAACGTAAATGTAGTTTACTAACTTCTTCACCATTTCACTATTACGTTAACCAATTCCATTCTTTATACTTTGTTCATTTTCTAAAGCGTTGCACGTTATCGACGGAATAAAATGCCATGCCAATTGAAAACAAGTATTTCGTTACTTTGACTTCTTTAATATCGAATTACTTGTTAGTGAAAAAGTTGACAAACCCGTATACTGTACTAACATCGATGCCATACGTTATTTGACAGCTGCTGACAGTTTATTCTCCTTTTACGATCGCCAATTTTCCGTTTATATTCATTGTCCCTCTTAGCATAAAAAAATGTTTTTTTTTCAAAACAAAATTAGCGTTGTTAATGGTATCGTGCTGACAAGGGGGTTCGGAAGGTGAATTTTTAAAAAAAGCTCAAAAATTTTTTTATTTCATATTTTTGTTCCTTTACATTTTGTTATCAATTCAAAACCACTCCCAAAAGTGTTATGTCTCATAGAAAAAAAGTTATTAAATTTTTAGTTGAGCAGTGTAGAGTGTTAACGCTCAGATCCTAGTGACCCAGCAGGAACATGATCATTTTATAAGACAGTAAGCAAGTACCCTACCTAAGTCTCGTATTTGCTGCCAGGTACTTTATACAGTGTACAGTAGACAGTTTTTTTGTTAGTAAAAGTCTAGGTTGGCTGCAATGAGTGTTTTCAGTAACAACTGAAATTGTTTCTGCTGTGTTATTGTTGCTGATTGTTCACTTCTTGAATCAAGTGTGACTTTTGTGTTGTGAGTGCACTATTGTGATTATAGTAACAGTTTTATTCAGTTATTTAGTAAAAAAATAAGGAGATCTAAACGAATTTTCAAGCGTTGGAAAAATGTTGGAGTTCCTAAACCTCAACCTGGGAATAGTTCTACTGTAGGCCTAGGTCTATCCAAACAAGATGACTTGCCTAATGTAAGCTTTTCAAAGAAGAAGGTAGGTGATGTAAATCTAACTTACAGTGAGTTTGATGCTAATAACATGTATGGCCTAGTGGACATTGACACCTTTCTGAGAAAACTCTTGGAAATTTGTGCCTGTAAATTTTGTGGGGCGAAATTGGATTTCAGTGCTAATAGGTTAGGTGGGTTAGCGATAAACTGCGAGTTGCACAGTACACAGTGGGATTCAGAAGTGGTGTATTCTAATTCTGAAAGAACAAAGGATACACAATTGTATGAGATAAACACTAGGCTAGTGTACGCTTTATAGGTAAAAGGCAAACGTCGGCTAAAACTCTGTGTGCTGTTCTCAACCTTCCGAATCCTCCCGCAAAATTTGCACGATACAATGGATATAGGTAAAATAACAAAGGAAGTTTGCAAAGATGTAATAAAAGAAGCTAGGAAAATGATGGAAGCAGAGAGTTGACTGTGGCGGTGGATGAAACTTGTCATAAGAGGGGGCACACATGTAATAATGGTGTTGTGACTATAACAAGTGTTGACGCGGGGTGGGTACTTGATGTAAAAGTTATAAGTAAGTTCTGCACCTGTAGTAAAAGGCATCCACGAAGTGCAAAGCGAATTTCATAGGTACTAGTGGTGCAATGGAAGTGCACAGTGCAAAAGAAATTTTTCATAGATCCGGGACTGAGTATGGCGTGAAGTACAAATATTATCTAGGCGACGGTGTTTCCAGTGCTTTTCCCTCTGTTGTTGAAAGTAGGCCTTATGGAGATAATTACGTCATTGAGAAAATGGAGTGTTGTGGACACGTACAGAAATGTATACCCATACATTTCTGTACGTCTCGTCTAAGGAAAATAAAACTTCAATCGGGAAAAAAACTCCTTGCCGATGGAAAAATCATTGGTGGAAAAATCGTCTGACTGATGAACGTATCTTGGCAATTCAAAAGTATTATGGATTGGCCATAAGGAGAAATTCAGGTAACCTAGACAACATGAAAGGGGCTGTATGGGCTGAATACTTTCATCTATTGTCTAGTAATAAAAACCCCCAACATGGGCTCTGTGAGAAGGGCTCAGGGAGCTGGTGCAAGTATCAGCGAGCCGTTGCAAATAAGGAAACATATGACCATTTGAAGCACTTGCATATACCTGAAGTAATTATGACACAGATAAAGCCTATTTTTCAGGATTTGGCAGATCCTAACCTATTAAAGAAATGCCTACATGGAAAATCCCAAAACCCCGATGAATCGGTCAATCCTGTAATTTGGACTAGGTTCCCCAAAACAGTGTTTGTAGGTCTACAAACATTGGAGTTTGGTGTTTATGATGCCATTTTAAGTTTCAACAAAGGAAATGTTACCAGATGCTATGTACTGAAGGGGCTTGGAATGACTGTAAGTCAAAACACGGCCTTAGTGATGAGTGAACTGGACAAGTTACGAGTGCGAAGGAGCGAACGAATGCTTTCAAAGCCAGACCACATGTTGAAAGTGCCAAGAGGAAGTTGGAAGAAGCTTTTGCTGAAGATGAAGACCCAGATCAACCATCCCATGGGGCTGGAATGCATTGATACATGTTGTCAAGTTATTGTTATGGAATTAAAAATCTTTACTTACGATTTCCCGAAAATTGTGTTTTTTTTATAAATGTCCCGTTATCTCATAAACTACAAGAGATACAGATCTGAAATTTTTATCACATATTCCTGTAACTTAGCTGCACACTTTAACATAGGCTTTTTCAGATTTATGTATAAGTTTTTTTTTATAGCCATTAATTAACAAAGGTTTTTCGGGTTTTCTTTGTAATAATATTTTTTAATTCATAAAATAAACGCAACGCTTTTAAAAATAATTAAACTATACATCTCTTGTGCACACTATCAGTACCTTAAATGAACGGTTTAATAATTAGAATTTCGTTTTCTACAGTACGTTTGCGGTATACCAAGGATATATCGCATAGATGTTATACCAAAGGTAAATAATGACTTCAGGAGTTACCGAACTTTCTGTTTATGTTAACATTAACAGAATTGCTAAAAACTACTCAAAGGTTAAGGTTGAACAATAATATTTATATTATGTCTACGTAACCTATACATCATACACAATTTCGTACATTTATTATATATTTAATAATTAAATATGGCATTTTGTTTCATTAAAAGTTTGCGCTTTGAAGAAAAAGAAACAAAATTGTCTCAGTGTGTTTTATATTGCAACAACAGTAGATTATTTGAAAATATGTAATCTGTAAACAATATTATTCAACACGAAAACGTTTCGTTACAGGTCACATCTCCTTAGGTACTCTAAAACAATGTTATCAACTAATTTAATATTAAATTGATATTCTTTAACAGTTTAACCTCGCTTTATGGGGTTTCATATTTAATAGCACTAATGCTTTAACACCTTCACAGTCCACTGTACATTTTAAAATAATACTCGTCACGTCCACGTTTAAAATGTTATGCCCCACATATGGGACATAGGACGTTATGTTATTAAAATTATTAGTCGTACGTCTTATGAGTCACATATGGGTCATATCTAACCTCAACTATATCGATTACAAACGTGGTGTAAAAGTAGTTGTTTTTAGCAAGTAATCGTTTAAAATGAATCGGAATAAAAGGAAGTTAACAGAACAGGAGTTGGAAAATATCGTTAATAATGTGTCAGAAGTAAGTTCTATTTCCGGAAGTGATTTCGATTCGGATGACAGCTTGCAAGATCCGAATTACAATGTTGACTATACAGAAAGTTCTTCAGAGGATGAAAACTGGGATGAAGGTGAATTAAGTGATAATGAAGAACATAGTGACGATGAACTAGATCATTCGTTTTGGTCAAAAACTGTTCTTCAATTTGGAAGATTTCAGTTTACTGGAACTTGTGGTCTACAATTTGAAATCGCGCCTAATATGCAACCTATAGATATTTACAATTTATTCCTGGATGAAGAAATAATCGCTTTGATGGTGCTTCAGACTAACATATACGCAAAAGAAATTCAAGAAAAGAAACGCCGTGTTCGATCAGCTCGTGTTTCCCGATGGCATGACACTGATGAATCAGAGATGCGTTTATTTATGGGTAAGTATTCCTACGAATTACTATACAAAGTTTGAAATACATTATTATATTTAGGAATCATTATGCTAATGGGTCTAATAAATTTTCCTAGCATTGAATGCTACTGGAAAACCGATCCACTTTATTACCATGGCCTGTTTCATAAACTTTCCATAAAATATAACCGATTTGCCTTGTTGTTAAAGTGCTGGCATTTTCACGATAACAAAGATCCCTCTATCAGCCGATTGTCAAAAATTGACAACTTACTTGATCTAATGCGAAAAAAATTTAGAAATATGTGTGAACCTGGGGATACTATTGTCGTGGATGAAACTATGATTCCTTTTCGGGACAGGTTAAAGTTTAGACAATATAATCCATCTAAAACCCACAAATATGGTATCAAATTATTCAAAATTTGTACTCCAAATGGATATACATGGGATTTAAAAGTCTATGATGGTCAAGGACAACAATTGCCGGAGCTAGATCTTCCTGCTAGCACCGTTATTAAGCTAGTGGAGCCTTTATTAAATGTTGGACGTCTATTGGTTACCCACAATTTTTATACAAGTACTAAACTTGCTAAATATTTATATGAAAGGAATACTAATTTCTTAGGAACAATAAGAAAAAAACAGAGCAGATCTACCAAAAGACATAATTACCCAAATTTAAAGAAGGGTGGAATAGCAGCAAGACAAAAACGTTATATTACGTTTTTAAAGTGGAGGGACCAACGAGATGTGTACATGCTCTCAACCTGTCACGATCAAAAGTTCAACATCTGTGGAAAAAAACGAAATGGCGAGGATAAGGTGAAACCAGCTGCTGTAGTAGAATACAACAAAGGTAAACAAAGTGTCGATAGTTCCGATCAGCTATCCAGCTATTATACCTGCATTCGTAAATCTCTTACTTGGTACAAAAAAATAATAGAAGTTGTTTGTAGAACAATGATAGTTAATACTCTTATATTGTAAAATTCCCAACTCTCTACAAAGGACCAATTAACTATGCTGCAACTGAGACAATCCCTTATAAAGAGTGCTAAAAATTGATCATTCTAACATCGGGGTGTCAAATGAGACACGACAGAATTAGGACAATAAAATGCAGCATAAACTAGAAGAACTACCAAGAGGCTCAGATGAAAAAATATGCAGGAAAAGATGCCACGGATGCTACACAGAATTGTGAAAGAGTCTCTCGTCATCAGAAGCCGCAAAAAGGACAAAAAAAGGTGAATACAATTTGTCCTGGTTGCAATCAAGCCTTTTGTGTGGCTTGTTTTGCGAAACATCATTAATTTATAAGTTTAATTTACATTTTTTACATGACATTTAAATCGTCATAAGTTCGTTTATTTTAAGCATAACTCAATAAAATTTATATCAAAATATAGGTTTTTCTTTCCTCTAACGTGCTATTAAGAAACAATAATTCGTACTGCCACATCCTACGTTTAATCGAGCTATTTCTATCCTAAGATTTGTGACCCATATGTGGTTCATGGACGTGCCAGTAAATGCTTCTATGACCCACATGTGGGTCATAGGACTGTGAACGTGTTAAATAATTAATTATTTCTCTTCCAATACAACGTGTATCTTATCCATAGAAAATATATAAGTACAATAATAACAATAAGTAGTTATGGTAACAAATCATTAAGGTAAAAGATAAAACTTAATGAAAATCATAATTCTATATTTAAATGTCTGTTAAAGGTGAGGCTATAGTTAAAGCCAAATAAATTGGCGGACACGTCATCAATGACGCATTTCACGTCTTATCTGTCTACGTTTCGGTTGCAAATTGTATAATAAAATTTGTAAGCACAAGCTTGTTTTTATTGGGTTTAAACGCCTCTCAATGTAAAATTGTGTGATAAAATTTTATTCAACAGGCCAGCAAGTAACGATGAAACCTAGTCACTGTCAGAGATGGTGCTGTGTTGCCGTCATCTATTCATCGATTCATCGATATTTTGAGGTTACAGATGACATTATTCTGACAGGCATATTTGATTAATTTTTGTCGTCAACAATTTGTAATAGTGAGATGTGTACTTTCATTCTTCGGTTGCCAAAATGCCCAAGCAAATGGATAGTCGATGCAAACAACTCGTGGCATCATTAATTAGCTATTTCGAGCAAGAAATAGATAATAATGGGTCTTTGTAAGTAGAATCTCGCAAGCAGAGAAAAATAATGAAAAGTTAAAGTCGCCAAAGAAATTCTGAGCGAGTTACAAACACAGCAGCATTAAATACAAGCGGTATTCGTGATATGTACCAAAGAAGTAAGTAATAATAGCTAATGTACATTTTACAATTGTCTTTTATAAAATTGAATTTATTATTATATTTATCAGTAAAGACGTTAATATAATAAAAACGCTTTATCCTGTATGGTTTTAGAACAAAATATAACCATTCAATCCATGTGGTCCAAACTAAAAGATAGGGAATTGTTCAATGGCAGTACCACTTCTTTGAGAAAATTGCTCAGAGAACTTGGATTTAAATGGTTAAAGGATAATCCACGACGTTAACCCATGGAACTATCGAATCTGGCTTTGAAAATAGTGGAATTCCTGAGATCATGTAAACAAGCTAAGGATGATGCTCTCTACCAGTTTGTATTCCTGACGAGACCTTGATATTTCAAAATGGAACTATCGGTTGTTCTTGGAAAAATGAAAATCTAGAGAGTGTTAAAACTACTAAAACAGGTGGCAAAACAAATAAGCTTTAAACTAAAATGTAAACAAAATCCCCTTTCAGATACATTATACTTCATGCAGGGAGCGAAAATGGATTTATTGAGGGTTGTGAAGGAACATTTTGTTCAAAAAGTAAACGTGGCGATTATTATAGGGTAATGAATGAGGAAAACTTCTTGAAATGGTTCTAATGTCAGTTTTTGCAAAGCCTACAGAATCCTTCTTTCTTATCATAGCATGTTATTCGGAAAGTTCTGAAAAAAGGTGCTACTAAGGAGTGGTTAACAAATAAAAACATCCCCTATACAAATATTATGTTTAAAAACGAATGTCTCTCAGTAAGGACACAAACAAACAGTGTTTACATTAATTATTAAACACAACTCTTTTTTACAAACAAACCACCCAAAAAGTTTGTGGTGGACGAGCTGGCAGAACAGTATAGGCACAAAGTCTTCGTCTTGCTCGTTATCATTGAACATTCAACCCTATTGAATTAGTTTGGGGCATAACAAAAATTATTACAATAGGCATATTGGTAGGGATGGTACGAGGGATACTATTTATGTATTGATAATTGGCAACACTGGTATTGCCAGGTGAAATTTGTCACTGTCACCTTAAAGTTTGACATTTTTGAGGTTATACGTACTCAGAACGTTTTGTCGTGCGAGCACTATTTGTATTGTTCACAGTAAGTTGAAAATTTCATTTCAGCCAAAACATGGAATTAACTCGTGAAAATTTTCGAGCTATGATTTATTATGACTTTCGACGTGGTCTAACTCAAGAACAATGCATCAATCAACTGAATTCAACTTTTGGCGACGAAGCGCCATCCACAGCCACTGTATATCGCTGGTACACTGAATTCAAACGTGGACGTAATTCGCTCAAGGATGAAGTCGTCCAAAATCAGTCGTTGTGCTGGAAAATATCGATGGTGTGCGAAAACTAATTGAAGAAGATCGTCATGTGACATATCACGAAATCGAGAGATGTTTAAGCATTAGTATGACCAGCATACATTAGATTTTGCACGAACATTTGTGTGTTAGGAAGCTGTGTGCACCTTGGATTCCACATTTGTTAACAGATGCTCAAAAAAATTCTCGTGTCGATTGGTGCCGTAAAATGATTTCAAAAGACAACTGTGGTGGATCCAAAGCGGTATACAACATCGTCACAGGTCGTGAACTTATGCGTATGAGCCAGAAAGAAAAGACCAGTCCACAGTTTGGGTGTTTCAATGTGAAGCAAAGCCAACAAAAGTTGTTCGTTTCCGAAGCGTTAAGAAGCAAATGGTGCGACCATTTGTTTGCCTGAAGTTTTCGGTAAATTGAGAGAAACTAACCCAAAACGACGAATCATTTTGCATCACGACAATGCCTGCTCACATACATCACATGCAACAAACGAGTATTTGGACACACAAAAAATCGAATTGATGGGTCGTCCGCCTTACAGCCCCCACTTGGCACCCAAGGACTTCTTCTTGTTCCCACTAATTAAAGATAAACTGCGTGGACAACGATTTTCATCGCCCGAAGAAGCAGTTGAGGCCTTCAAAACGCATGTTTTAGAGCTACCATCTTCTGACTGGACAAAGTGCTTTTAAGGGTGGTTCAATCTCATGCAAAAGTGTATAGATCTTAAAGGCGATTATTTTTAAAAGCAATAAAAATGTTTTTCATCAAATTCATTTGTTTATTCTTTCTATTCTCAATACATAAATAGCAACCCTCGTAAAAGTGAGAATGACTGCCTGAATATGTGACACGAGGCATCAATGGTTACTCCTTATATGTGGAAAAATTCTGTAAAACATACCGAAGAAGAAATTTTTAGGTGGTATGAGAGGGAAAAAATATTTGAGCGCCGAGAAGTCCGTCCTCTGATTATAAATTTTAGAAGTGATGACATGACACTAATAACGAATCAGATTTAGAAAATTAATCAGGGTTTGACGATTTTTAGTGAAAATCTTGAAATAGCTTACCTATCTGTTAATAAGTCATTTAATTATTTGCTGGCTTATCTATTTGCTTATCGAAAAAATGTGAGAACAGTTTCAAATATATGTGCAACCAACAATTCAGTAGTTAATATTTATCGATGGTTGAATAAGGAATATTATTTGCTGGGAAATTAAATATTTCCTTATCAAACGTTGATGACGTACGCGCCACTTTGGCGTTAACTATGTAAGATCAACCTATTCGTTCATTAAAGGCACTTTCTGTTTTATGTTTATAAATTCCGAACGCTTCCAAAACATCCATTTTTTTTAATACAATACTGAACAAGTTTAATATTGCTTTGTGAAGTCACAAGAGAATTATTTACTATTAAATATTTGTCACAACTTGATCTGTCTGTGTGATTGCATTTGTAACATTTAATGTGTCCTTGTATTTAACATCACGGTTCTTAAGTGTTCGTCCAATATAAACAGAACTACAGGATGTTGTGAGATTGTTTTGTCGCACTAGGCATATGAAATTTTGTATTGTGTGTACGACGTATTTTTTGATAAAGAATGAAAGTGGTTTTTTTGTGTGTGAACATAATGTAAGTTGGTGTAAATGTTACGCCACTGAAATTTTTAGTAAAGCGTTGTGTATTGTGTAAAGCATATTTAAACGTGGTATAAATATTTATGAGTTTAAAGTATTAAGTATGACTGAGAAATAACGTTTTAGTAACACTCCTATTAAGACGATTGCGTTACTGTATTCTAAGGAATTGCTGTAAACGGATGTCGAAATTGTGTTAAAGTGTAGAGGAAGAATATGTAGGTATATCTTCTCTTGTATAAATGATTCCACAATGGAAAATTTTATGTATCCTCAAGGGCAAATGGGGTCGAATTTTACTAAATTTTGCGGAAGCAGATGTCGCGCATATGTGGGACTTTCATAAAAAAATTAATTTAGATCTGTATTTTCTGTGGAGTGAGTATGAATGCAAAATTTGAATGTTTCGAAGAATTATTATTAAGATTTTTATAAAAATATCAAGATAGCACGGATTTTGTCCCGAAAAAAAGAAAGGCATGTGATGTCGAAACTCTACTGGGATAGGTTGTTTTCGTTTTAGCAGGATAAATGTTAATGAAGTACAAGTTTATCGAATTATACTACACAAAAATTAAATCTAAACTCTATAATGATCCTGAAAATCGGTCCAATAAATTTTCCCATCCTGACAAATAATTCCTATCAAAACTTATTTTCGATTTCCTTCGGAAACTGTAATATGATTGTCAATAAATGTTATCAGTTGTATAATCCTTTCCCACTCCGTTCAAATGCCCATAAATACCCAACCACCCGCATCCTAACTTCACTTCTATTAATATTCCTAATATTATTGGTATTATGAATATCCTCCGTTACCAGAATCTTACACATTATTTCAATCTCTGATTGATATCCTGAGTCACCTGAATGCCACCCATTATTATAAACTGCCTGTTCAACTAAGTCCAATACTGCCTGATATCCTAAACTATCCATACCTATTTTCCCGAAACGAGTCTAACTCTCATCCACTTCACACCCCAAATTGCGATCTTTAGTACGGTCTTCTTGGTTCGTACCTCTCGAGGAGAGTACATACAGATTGTAGAGGGACGTCATTATTACTGACTGTGGTTATGTCCCGGATAAATAACTATTTCTCGATCCAACCATAAAAATCCTATCTAGATATACCAGATCAAACAATAGTCGACGTGAACTTTTGTACGGTCTTCTTGACGCATCCCCTGAGGAGAGTACATATAGGTTGCCGAGAGAAGTGATTATTACCGACGGTGGTGTAAGCACCGGATAAATAATTACTTCTCGTACCAATGATCATCGCTTAACTATCTTAAGTACTAATACCATTGCCGGTGGTCAAGGCCCCGAATATAAGTTACTAGAATGGAGTAAAAATATATCCTCAAACACCACCTCACATATCTCTCCGACTGATTCATCCCGCTGCCTTTCATTCCTGTAATTACAATAACCGCCCAATAAGCCCAAAAAGCCACTCTACACAAATACTATTTACACCTTATCACATTCAATTTTCTAACAAAAGTAAATATCAAGCTCACCTGAGAAAATTAACCAAACCTGGCCCATTATGAACTAACATCCATTAGTTACCGTATCACCCATTTATCTGCCAATTATATTTCAAGCACCCTGTAATCATATTTCATCCATTGCAAAGTTACTCTACATCAACCCGACTTGTATCGATCTAATTACAAACAAAATACATGGACAAATTCCAACCATAATTAAAATTTTCATTGCAAAAGAATTCAATTTGTGAATAACAACATTAATAACCTCTTTCTTCTAGTATATCAAACCGTATAAAACCTTTATTTCAACTATTGAAGTAGTATTCATAATTTACATTATTTGATTAATCAGGTTTAACCCTTTTATACCGTTCCACAGTAATTAACAATTTACTTCCACAAAAAAATTTGGGGTTGACCCACACATGTAAAATTTTTATATATGTATAGTCCACGACTCCGTCAAATAGAGGGAGCCGCAAAACTCCGAGCGATCCAGGCCGTGACATCGCAAAATTAAGTGGGGCACGCCACAATCAGAATGCGTATTAATATAAGTTTTTTTCAATTTCTTTTATTTAAGTTGACCATTATTAATTTTATTTTGTTTTTATTACTATCCATGATTGTTTCTTTGTTTTATACCCATATTTACTGTAATAAATTGTTACAACTTAATCTATTTCTGATTTGTATGCTAGGCCACACATCTCACACCAAAGTAGTGCAGATCGCTAACTCCTATGAGGGAACAAAAGGACAAAGAATTACAATTATAATTTGTACACCTGAAACAGCTTACAACACATCCTATTAGGTGCTGCAATAATTTTTGAAAAACGTGACTTTCTGAAGTATCAATTAGTCATGCATTAAAACATACCTATCTATCATACATTAATATTATTAACTTCAAGGAAACAATGATTAGTTCGAAATTAAACAATAAACGACGATTTTATTTAAACTAACATAATAAATACATAATTCTTGTTATTGTTATTTACATTAAAATTAAAAAAAAAGAATTTAGAGTAAATGTTCAAACAATCCTCCACCTCATACTAAACTTTTGAACTTATTAATGCATGGTAGGTAGGTATTTGGTAATTATTGTTTCAAGATAAACGTCACAAATAAATAAATAATATATATATATATATATATATATATATATATATATATATATATATATATATGTATGTAGTCCTCAGATTACTGCGGCTGCTATGTATTACATTGTTTTTCAGGGACTTGATCCGCGTACCACTGTTAGTCTCAATGAGATTGTTTTTATTCACACATCGTTTCGGCAAAACCACATTTGCCATCCTCAGGTATGTAACTGTCAGCTTCTGCTTCTGATTACTCTTACTTTCCATTTTTTTAGGAGGTAGTTTCACATTTCCTTTTTCCGCTTTCTCCTTTTTGTTAACATTATTGATTTTTCTTCTAATATTGTCATTTCATCTTGCTAGTAATGACAATGTGTCATCTCTTGTGTTCATGCTCCTCGGATTTTCTCGATTTCTATGGCTTCCTTATTATTCTTACTTGATGTGGGCCAACAATGTGATGTTGAGATTTATTTTTTGTCCAGTGCTCGTTACATACTGCACCAGTGATGATGTTTAATTTTTCTTTACTTCGTTTACATGTTCCTCCTTATTTTCTATTTGTCTGCCCGATATAAGACATGTCGCAATCTCTACAAGAGGTTTCATATACACCTAAGTTCTCCAAATGCATGTAATCCTTGGGGTTTTGCAGTATCTTCGCCATTTTCTGGCGTGGTTTAGGTACAATTTTAATTGGTGTTTTTGTGAAATTCTGCTAATTTTATCCATTGTTCCCCTGATATACGCCAGGCACGCGTTGGATATCTGTGGTTCCTCGGTTTCTTGAGCAGTCTTCCTTTAAATTACTCAATTTCAGCTATAGTGGATGATGGTGTGAATCGTCATTTATGTCCAACAGTACAGGACTTAATACACTACGTTTCAAATGAAATGCACCACTTAGAAATAATAATGCTATGATCTCGAAAGAATGATAAAATAATGCTTTATTAACATTAATATTTTGAAAGCAAAATATTAACAGTTAACAAGGACATGTTATTAGTGTGTAGCATCTCCACGCACAGCAATGCAGGCGTTCACTCTCCGAGGCATGCTTTCTATGAGATGGTCTATATCCTCCCGAGGCATTTCGTCCCAGGTTACCTGGAGCTGGTGTCGTAATTCATCCAAGTTGTTTGGGGGCCTTGGTAGTTGCCTTAGTCTTCGACCCATCATGTCCCATACGTGTTCAATAGGCAAAAGATCTAGCGATCGCGCAAGTCACGGCAATACTGGTAGCTTCACTTGATCCAGAAACCTTCTTGTAACATGTGCGGTATGTGGTCTAGCATTACCTTGTTGCAAAACACCATTTGGCAACGTCTGCATCAACGGTACTACCACTGGCTCCAAAACATTATCAATGTAACGCTGAGCACTTAGTGTGTCTAGAATAAACACAAGAGGAGATCTTCCACCAACACGTATGGCGTCCCAAACCGCCTAAGAAGTCGTTCTTCACGATCATTGGTGCTGCGTAGTGATCTTCCACTGGGACTAGGTCGTTGAATGCCTTCTTCAGCCCAAGAAGACCAAATGCGGGTCAACGTGGTGTGGTCTCGAATAAGTCTTCTGCCGATTTCTCGAAATGACAAACCTGCTTCTTTCATGCCGATAATTCTACCCCTGTCAAGATCTGAAACTTGGGCAAAGTTTCGTCTTTGTCTTACTGGGGGCATTTTTTCGAATAAATGTGTCAGTTAAACAACAAAAAATTCACACTAAGCGACTAGATTTCTTAAAATGTATAAATAAAAAGTGTTGATAATTGATGTTAACAGTGGTGCAAAGTACATAATGACTTGTTCTTTTTCATTGAAACTTCCATCGTTTTCTACGTGATACTGAAACATTATTTTGCCAAAATTTCAAAATCAGGATTATTATTACTAAGTGGTGCATTTCATTCGAAACGTAGCGTAGTATGATTATACGTGCACACTTAGATTAATTAAATCAAATCAACCTGCTCACCTTGGTGAGCCCTCGCGACGACCAATTCAGTTTGATCATGTAGCAATGTACTGCTCATTGTATAAATTGTTACATTCGTTACCTATGCTGCACCATTAGTTAAATATAATTAGCTGTTAAATTCATCTGCTGGTTACTGTTTCATCATTTAGTCTTTAAATTAAATAAATTTCTGTATTAAAAGGTGTTGACCGTCCCTAGTATTTGATATTTATTTTTCACGATTTAGGGTTACTGGTTTACAGCTGTTTACATACGAATTAAGGTTCAATTTTAACTTTCTCTTTCATGTTGGAGGTGAAGGTGGACATTCTGTTTTCCAGGGAGAATTTTCTGTGTTTATTTAAACCATAGACGTGCGTCGGCTTTGCATTTATTCACCTAGATGTTGAGTGATTGTTTGTGAATAATTGCTTCATACACTGTAAGCGATTTGTATAGAAAAACGAAACATTCAGGTGAGCTTTGTGATCTTCTTTTCTGTTTTACAACGTTCTTCAATTTTCAGCCATCAATACATCTGTTTTAAAATAATTAGTAACTTCAAAGAAAATAAAACCTATTAACTAGATCATCTACGAACATAACCTACTAACGAATGCTTTACTCTAAGGGTGTCTCGGTGATTTACTATCTCGTCAGGGTAAGAGTATAACTATTAACTTTCGCTAGTTCTTTATTTATTTCAGAGGATCGTAAAACTACTTTCGACTTTAGAAACACAGACATCAGCTGTTATAGAACTTGCGTTTGCTTAAATTCTACATTGCTTGAATTTAGTATTAGTATTCTGTACTTATTACCTCATTTAAGGTAAGATTTATTTTCATGCTTTTTATGTAATTATTTAAAGAGGTACCTAGTACCAGAGTAACTGATTACCCTAGTATCGAGTAACTAAACTGTCTTTGGTTGTAATTTTGATGCCACGATTGTAGAAGCTTATAAAGTCTACCTGTTACTGTGCTACTATTTGACACTAGATGGAAGTGGTAGGATTATTATGCCCTTTAACATCTTTTGGTATAACCAGTACGATCTACAATCAACTACAATCAAGATTATCTGGATATAGAAAGCTAATTTACCGATGATCTGTATGCTTTTGTATTACTTATGCTTTGATGCTTTATTTGTGTATATGTGAATAAACTACACCTATATGATTATACAGACCTACAATAATATATTTGGTAGAAATTTAAGTGTTATACATAGCTTTTAAGTATTTACTTCCAAAGGCAATTCGCTTTATATGTACTTTTGTTCAATTAAACGGGGAAACTATATACTCATTAATCTTTAGTTATTAAACGAATTGCCTATCTGTTATGGCAATGTAATGTTGACTGCCTTGTTTGACACATTATTTGTATACTGTAACAATATGGTTATGTGTCATAGTGGTGGCCTGCACAATTACATGGGGATTCACCTAGTATTATGTACTAGATACAGATTTGCTTGATCGAGTTTTAACGTTACTCCATTTAATGTAGCTTTGAATGATCCACATTTATACATCAATTTAATTAATTCAATTTAATTTAGTTTATTATATGAACTGGGTTCATTGTTACTACATTATAAATTAAAAAAATACTAATTTAGTTATTAACTAATTTATTTTATTATTTGAACTAGGTTCTTTGTTACTACACTCTGAATTAGAAGAAAATTAATTTAACCATTAACTAATTCAATTTCATTTATTATATTATCTAAACTGGGTTCTTTGTTACTACATTCTAATTCCAAAGAACATTAATTCAGTCATTAGGTTTTGTGGTTGATTTATCTGGTTTTGTTCAATATAGTTTAATTTATTTACCGACAGTAGACAATAGAACCTTTTTTTCGTTCTAACTCGTAGTGTTTTGTTAAGATACTGTCGGGATCCTTACTGATATTTGTTACGTCGCTAGGAAAGTGACTAATGCTCTTTTATTACTTAGGTCTGCTTTTATTAATTATAGCTGGCATCTTTCTTTTCTCGTAATTTGTAGCTATCACCTTCGTCACTATAAGGGCTCATACCATTTCTACTTTGACTGAGCTTCCGGCACACCCTAAGAATACCTTCGCTCTGTTACGATAAGTTTGGGTACGGCGTGGAGATTTGCACATAACAAAATACCCGACTTCAATATGTCGTTAGTTAAATATTTGGCGTTAGATAAATATTTAAGTACGTTGGCATTAGTTTTGAAAACGTATTTATGATATGTATTTATTTTCTATAGGTGTTGTGTTAATAGAGTAAATGTTTTTGATATATACGAGTAATTTGTATTCTTAATTTTTAACTAAAGTGTCAATTATATTTGAAATGTAACCATTTGCTTGTGCAATTTCATTTCTCATTGACATTTTTTTATCGAAATTTGTTTGGTTTAATAATAATGACGTTGCTCTATGTACTAATGATCTATATGCAGCTAACTTATGTGTTTTATGAAGACAAAAATCATTTGGTAATATTCGAATGTGCAGGTATAAAGAACTCAAACTTGTCCTGTGAATAAATTTTTAAGTTTAAATCTAGAAAAGTAATGACTCCTCCTTTCCTTCTCGAACAAGACAACGTTGATCGGCGTCCTATATTCTATATAATATTAATTAGCTTTGGTTGTTACTGTCACATACGTTCAGGGTCACATTTCTGCGGTTTCACTTTTCAATAGATTATGGGCGTTTCTCCTCTCTTATGTATATTATTGAACCTGTTCTAGCCATATTTATCAGAACGCAGGCCGGAGACGTACTGTCCAGCATGGTTTAATGCTCACATGTTATTGTGTCAAGTTTGGATAGGAACAGTGAATAGTTTTTATTTTATGAGTCGAGACTTTCACCATTCGACATATTAAATAACACTATTTGGGAGAAGGGGTGTGAATATTAATTTATTTAATCACAAGCTTTCAGACAGATACTCTGTCCTTCGTCAGGCAAAATACAAAAGTGACAAATGTTGATTAGGTAACAACAAAATGACAAATTTTCACAAGGTAACTAGAGAATTAAAATTAAATCACTGTTGTAAAAGTTTCAGTTCTTCAGAGGTGATATTCAGGTATCGGACAGTTCATATCCATTATTTCCGTATAAGTTGTTGCTGTTTCAGAATTTCAATAGCTTGTCGAATCTTCCTTGTATACCAATTCCTATCGTTAGCCAGAATTCTTGTTTTTTCAAATTTTATATTGTGCAGAGTGTTTAAGGCATATTGAGCAATTGCACATTTTGTAGGGTGAAATAAACGCAAGTGCCTTTTGTATTCTGTTAACCTGGTGTTAATGCTTCTTCCAGTTGCAGCAATGTAGACTTTTGCTCAAGAGCATTATACTTCGTAAACACCACATGTAAGTAATTGTATTTGGTATTCAGCAGAATTTTAATACTGATTTTGTAAGCTACTTTTATATTATGCTTTTGTAATATTTCACCAATTTTATTCATTGCGTTTGCAAGGAAAGGTAAATTGGCAAACTTATTTGAAGTTGCAGACTTATCATCCGTAGTTGTCGTTTGTCTCGGTTGAAATAACTTGCTTGTTGAAGCCATTATTCATGCAGACCTTTTCAACATGGTTTAATTCATGTGTGATGAAGCATTAACATAATGATCTGTATGCTAGCTTATGAGATATGGAATATGTTAAGCTTATATCGGTTTTGTTTAATTAAGTAGTCAAGGAATTTAAGGCAACCTACTTTTTCTTGTTGTGTTTTAAATTTAATGTTAGTATGTTGATTGTTTAAATGGTTTAGGAACACTATTAATTATTCTTCCTTAAAAGGCGAGATAGCACAAATATCATCAACATATCTAAGCCAAAGTGTTGGTTTCTTTGGTGTATTATTTATAGTCTGTTCTTCGATATATTCCATAAAATAATTTACAATCGATGGAGTGATAGGAGATCCTATAGCTACTCCATCTAACTCTTGATAATACTCGGCATTAAATAACAAGAATGATGTAGTTAGACAATATTTGAAAAAAATTATTTCGTTGTGGTTGAAATGCTCTTCTAATAAAAAAAAGCTTTAACTGGATTTCAACATGTATATTTTAGTCAAAAAAAGTGGAACTATTGCTTATTAGCATGTAATGTAGGTATATAACATATTCTGTATAATATAAATAATAATTTGCGACATAAGCAAAGAACATGTTTCTCTGTACATTTAGGATTTATCCATTTTGTAGATGGGAGACCCTTGTGAAAAAGAATAAATCCGTTTGCAAAAAAATTCTTGTGAGCTGTCGTCTATACAAGAACAGGATCCTTATTATGACAATGATTGTGAATTCAATTCAGATGACAATTCTGAGCCCGATGAAGCTTCTGAGCTGGAATCACGAAGTGGAACTGATCGTGTATTTTATGGGCTTTCCAAAAATTTAATGATATACAGGATTTTTCATTTAAAAAAATATAAGTTTTTTTTATGAACGAATAAATTCAAAGGTATTTAGAATTTACATCAGTTCTACATACATAAAGACAAAAATTTACATCGATTGGGGCTTGAACCTTGATGGCGCACTTGGTTAGCACGGTACTCTACCAAAGTACAGGTAGTAGGTTCAAATCCCACTCGAGGTAAACTTTTTATTTATGTATTTAATAAAATTAATAATAATTTTTAATAAGTTTAGTTTGCTTCAACAATTAAACACCCTGTATGATCAAAAATATTTTTAAAAAGTAGTACCTATTGATATCTACCCGTGGTACAAAAACCAATTTCTCTGATTTATTTCGTCTTTGTACACTCTTCCACCCCCTCCAAGTTTGACCACCCTGTATAATTAACTAAATCGTATACTAGCCAGATGTCTACCGCTAAGGTTAAAAAATTCAATAACATAAAATTAGCAGTAATCACATAATTTTTAAAGCAGCCCAAAAAAGGTAGGTAACTCAATACTACTGCCACGAGTAATGATTAAGTGCATAAAATAGAACCCCTAAAATTGAATAATAAAAAACTCTAATCTCGCAAAGGTGACAAATAAGTCACTAAACAACAATTAAATATTTGGTAGCTGAAGGCTGTATCACTTACAGATAGATTACTATCTAATAACCTTCTCGTAATTATAACGTTTGACATAACGCACATCAAAGCCTAAGTATATACATATAAATTTACAGAAGCAAAATTTCAAATACAAATAACGGATAACTTCAGAGATATATGTGGCGTTCTCAATCATAGTTACACAAATAAATAAACCGTAAACGCCGCAGATTAGAAAATTCCAAAGCAGACTCCTTGCGTGGGTAGTATATTTAGTAATTTTTGCTAAACCAAAAGTAACAAATAATATTTTAGGTACATAACACTGTTATTCGAATCGCCAAATCATGCAAACAGTTTAAGGTTATATCGAATATCTGCAAGCAACTGAAGCGTTTTCTTGTTAGTATGGTCATGCTTATGGTTATATATATATATATATATATATATATATATATATATATATATATATATATATATATATATAGAGAGAGAGAGAGAGAGAGAGAGAGAGAGAGAGAGAATTCTATCCAAGCTGAGCCAGGGATAGCAAACTGTACATACAATCTTGAGCCAGAGAAACAAACTTGAGCCGTATATGTGGCTCAGGTTTGTTTTCCCATGTTAAACGGGTCACACGGGACCTCAAATAACTTCTACGAGTTCATTTAAAATTGACTAAACGTTAACCAACCATTGAAGTTAATTATTGTCACATGTGTCCTTAGTAATCAGATTTTTCGTGGCAATTTTTACCTCCAAAATAAGGCTCAGCTTGGTATGAAATATATAAATTTTAGTTCAACTTAATGTCTACCGTGGCGTTACTGTGCTTGCTACATATACAAAATGTATATGCCAAATCTCAGATCGTACATTACAACCTGAGCCTCCTAGATTTGGCAACACAGTATTTCTATTTATCGATCTTTTCGTTTGATTATTTGCCCCAAAGAACTAAGAGGATTCTTTCTTTGGTTGATATAGACACAGGTAAGAAATATTTAAAACAGGTTGACCCTTAATATTAAATATTATGGATCAACAAATCCGGTGTGTAGTGCGAGAATGTGATACCTTATAAAACATTACATCCATAATAATCGCGGTTACATAGTTTAGCAATTACTAGTATGCAACATGATACTTTGTTTATGTTTTAAATTAGTAAAGATTGTGTAAGATTTTAGGTATACCATTATCCATGTAAAATTTTTTTCTTTGCGACAGCTGTTTTAACAAAAAAAGAAAAAGTTTAAATTTTTAATAGTTCAGGTTTACCCTTACTCTTTATTAATATTCTTGTTTTTTGTTACTTTCTATATGCCGTTGACTTGACCGCTTTCATCATTTTAATATATCTTTTTTCAATCGATTTATTCTTTAATTTTATTTGTTTTCCACTTTTTTATTCTAATGATTACAGGTACAAATACTAAAAATAATCAGATAGCCGATTTTGAAAAAAAACTTTCGGAAGAGTTTGATCCCATTTCAAATTGGGTAATAGAGGTAGATCCAAAAATATTAAAGGAACAGTATTACAGTACCAACAAATCAGATCGGAAAAATATTGACAAAAAAAAGTTGAGTCGACCAACAGACTACGTAGAAAAATCCATATTATCCCCGACATTAACAGAGACTAGTAAAAAACATCTGTGGACTTTAATATTGAAAGAACATTTAAAAAACCAAAATTAGAAACTCTAGTTGCTCCTGAAAAAGATGCTCGGCATTTATCTGTTAGATCTAATTTTGATAACCCAATTATTCCCGAAGAAAGTCCCTACATGTGCAAAAGTGATGATCACAATTCTATTCCGAAATCTGATCAAAGTGAAGATAATAAATCTAGTTATGTCTGTAATAACTCAGATGAAATAGGTGATACTTTGAACGTAAGTACAAATAATTGATTAATTGATTGCTCTGTAGCAATTATGACATAAGAATAATTCTTAAAAATTTCATATTTATTTATTTTTAAAATATCGTAGCTGGTTTCGATGTTGATACATCATTTTCACACGGAGCTGTTTCTACGTAATATCATCGATTATAAAGAGAAAAAGACTTGCAAGCCAATGCAATGAAATGTCCATATAGGATGTGACGTGCAGTCAGCAATTTGTATTTAGCGATTGTCGAAAACAAAAATGTGATATAGGGATATGCAATTACTTCATGAAGCGGAATTTATTTCCGTGTTGCTTTGTTGCAATGTTCCTTACCGCACACTTTGTCCGCGCTTGAGTTAAGAAATAAAACTGATTATTTTTAACGGTATTTATTAACAACTAACGTTACACTTCTTGACTATAATTGACACCACTATTTAAATTCATTGCAATTGAGAATTATGAAGTTCATATTAAAAGTTTTGTATTTTTACTAAACTAAAGGAAAAACTAACTGCTCTCTGACCTGGTTTTATAACTTTTACATTTTTAATCCAAGTAAACAATACTAGGTTTGCGTTCCAAGAAAAATTTCGATTTTGAAAATGTTAGATCCAAAAAGATTTATAATGATAATATACAGGGTGTAACTTAAAGGTTGGATTCTTTAGTAAAAACAATATAAAACTTCCACATCCAACGGATGGGAAGTACTGAATCACTAAAAAATTTTTTATTTGGTCAATCGCTTTAAAATGTTCGAAAACGTCTGAAAACAAAATTTCAGCAAGAAACATTTTGTGTGTGTGTGTGTGTGTGTGTGTGTGTGCGAGTGGGCGCGTGCGCGCGTGCGTGCGTGTGTGGGTCCTTAACTTTCGAAGGAGAACATATGAACTTGAAATTTGGCACACATATAGATGTCAATATAGTTGTACAGGGTCTGTAGACCCTTACGTGGCCGTTAAAAACGACTGCAAAACATGATCATCGGAAAAAACGACATTATATCCAATTGTCACGCAATCCATTGTTTAATGCGAAAATAACTCTTGTCTGAGACATAATTTCCTAAAGGAGATTCTTTTATTCTGCGACATGCAGTTGGTCACGATCCAGCAAAATGTGTTCGCTCTATGGCATTTTGGACTAGGTCAAAGAGGTGAACTCGCAAGTATCCCACCAAAGCCTCGTCTTCTGGTCTCACTGGTACACCATCTTCTAGGTACCTAATTAGTTATTTTAGCTCTTTAACATAGCTCAATTGAGGCATTTTGTATATTTACAATTTGTAAGCTTCGCAATAAAAATTTTTAAAAATTAATTTGAAATTGACGGATACTAAAAGTCATCCTGACTTTTGTATGTGAAATATTTTGACTAGTCTAAAATCGCTGTCCCACAGGTTTATGAACACAACCGTATATTACATTGTACTTTGGAAATTCCAACACGGGGTTTTAAATCGGAAATTAACAAAAGAACGGTAACTAAAAATTTTTGGAAAATAAGAATCAACATTTTTAATTAATAACATCTCGAGCAAAATCTAGAATATTGTAAAATTTCACCGTGGTTTCACTGAGATGATAAAATTCTAAGTTTATTTTTTAGAATTATTGTTAAAATTTACTTTTTGAATGATATTTTTGTGAATTCTTTTAGGTTAGTCATAATTTAAATAAAAATTTCTCAAATCTTTAATAATGGTTTTACATTCTTTTTGTTAGATGAATTATAATTTACTAAAACGTGGGAAACTTTTTAATCAAAATAAGTCAGATAGACTTATTAAATATTTTCTTCTAAAGGCGCCTCTGAAAATTTTTCAGTTACATCTACACAATAATAATATTTAAATTTCTTTAGTGCAGAATTTGCTAAATATCCGGCGGTAGAGACATGATACAATAAAACATTGTACCATGTGGTCGAAAGGTGACTGAGGATGGATAAACGAGCGGACCCGAGAGAAATGAGACGGATGTTTGAAGTGCTGCCATCCAAGTTCGAGGCGGATTTTCGTGCGTGTTTCGCTCCCATAAGGTTGCAAGTCTTATTCTGTTTATAGTCAATGGTAATATGTAATAAACCTCAACAAAAATATGGTTAAAATTTTAGAGTTTGGGTTCTGCAAAAAAGAAGAATCATAAAATGCAAATTGACGTGTACCTACACACCGTATATATAAATGTAAAGGTGAAGGATAAGTATTTTCAAGTGTTTTAGGTTATTTAAGCAAATCAAGCCCTTTTGGCCTTTAACCAACTCTAAAAAATTTATAAAAAAATAGGAACTCAGTTTAAGTAGTAAAAAAGTTTAATAAAAACTTACTTTGTCAACAAGCTTTTGGAGAACATGGAAATTAAAAAGATTTATCGTACACTAACTACATTTAACAAAGTACAAATAAAAAGAAGGTAGAGCCCTTATTGATTAAAACAGCCTTTAGTTGTGTAGATAATCTAGTAATGGCGACTGCAACACTTCCCATTGTAATTTAGTCAATGAACAATTGGATGTGTTACCATTAATAGATCGTCTACTCAACTAAAGTCTGTAGTAATTTGTCAAGTCTCCTTTTTACTTGTATTTTAGAGAACGTGGTTCCCTTCGTAGTATTTGGACAGTGCCATGGTTCGTCCAAGATATTTACATATAATAATGAGTGAAATGTTCCCTAGTACTATTATTTTATACTATTTTTTTAAATAGTTTTGGAATGTGAGATTTATTGTGCACCATGTTGTTGGATCTTTAGAGCGATGAAGATTGTGTACACGTATTGTTATACAATTTTCGAAGCGATATTTCGTTCTGGACTGCTCGGTTAGCGTTGTTGTGGAAATGCGAATACATCGAACCCGGTAACGGTATTTTAAAAATAAAAAATAAACCTTAAACTAAGAATAATTATTCTTAGTTTGAAAATTATTTATTTATTTTTCTTTAGGATGCTTTATCACCAAATTCTGATACGGCTTCAGGGAATCGTTCAAAAATTGAAGTCTCAACTGAAGCTCCGAAAGTTTCTAATACTTATAATATACCGAAAAAGATAAACGTGCTCTCTGAATATATAATAAAACCAAGCACTTCCCTTCACTTCGCAGAAATAAATACAACAAATCCAACCTTCAGCCAACCGAGTAGTAGCGGCATCATACTAAATAAAATTAAATCTGATAATCATTGTCAACTGCCTATAGTGATAGTCCCTTCCAGAGAATCAGTTTCACATGTACCAATTAGATCTGAGTTGGATCTTCCAATCATTGCTGCTGAAAAAATGATTGTATTTCCAAATACGATCAAAACCAAACAACAAACGATTTTAGTGGTTCTGAAAATATTTGGAATAATAACTTTGATACATTTCTTAATGACTACAGTGATTCTGGGGCGGTGAGTTTAGGTACACATATATTCAGAAACATATTTAGCAATACAGTTTAAATTTTAGGGTACCTTGTTAGAAAATAATAAAAGTTGCGATCAGGAATTCATCGTTCATTCTTTAAAATCTGAGACATTAACAGATTTGCAGAAACAGTTGTAAAGTAAGTTTATCTTTATCCTAACAATAAAACATGAATCTTTAATTCTTTTAGGTAGCTGGTACTAAAATTATTTAAATTAAAAATGTCAAAAATTAAATGTAAAATAATTAATTTGGCTTTAATATTACATAATCAATTAAATCCTTTTATTATTTGGTAAAACTGTAGTTTGTTGCCTAGTATTCACTGAGTATTTTAAAAATTCCAAAATTATAATTATATATATATACTAATACCTCGTAATTCGGAGGTCATTAGTATACACTGTAAATAATCAACCAAATACAATGTAAAAGAATGTCCCACGATCACATTATGGTAATTTTTATTATGATTATCATGGTGAATTTTTAAACGATTGGCTAAAAATACGCCTGTTGTACAATTACAAGCTAAAATTGTAAAATTTGAGAAAAAATTTTACAAGCTGATGCTCGTGAAAGCTGTGGTGGCTTGTATTATAATGACAAGACTATTGTAAAAAAGCGGACAGCTTGTTTTATGATTAGAAGGTAATTGGGATATTACTATGATAATCATGGGTTACAAATAATTAATTATTATCATGGGAATTTCACAAGATCGTGTTTTCAGTATAGAGCACTTGGTTAAAAATAGAAAATGGTTAGCAGTTTTATATCAAAAAATTTCAAATTATGTGGTTATTTATCGCCAAAAGCTCTGATAATTTATTGTCCTAAAATAAATAATTTTCAAATGACGAATGTTTTAAACATTATTAAACGATTTTAAAATATCCGTCACTTTAAGACTATTGATTTTAGAACATTATGGTTATAAGACCCTTTTTGTAGAAATTTACCCACAGAATTAAAAAAGACGTTCGCTTTGGTAAAAAAAGTACCTATCTACTGCTAATGACACGGGGTAGCGAGGTATGGAAATAACATATTTTAAAACTGTAGAACTTTAATATGCCTGAAATTTTCACCACACTTTTACTGGTTATCTGTAGGGTAAACTTGATAGCTACCATAGGGTCCAACTAATTTCTATAAACCCAGTAATGAAATTACGGCCTTTTGAAAATGCCAATTTAACACTAGGTACATGTTTACCAAGAAATTTATAAAAATTACTTACCTATTTTAATATTACAGCCAAATTTTTGTTAGTAGGAGTATGTAAAGTTCGTTATAAGTTACCCTGTATAACGAAAAACTAATATTTAAACGTTTTTTAGGAGGAAGTGGAAAAAACGAGCATTAAGCATTATAAAGATAAAAAAACGTTTTGCTTCTTTTGCGAAAAAGATGTTTTACATTTTTCAAGACACCTGAGTACTTGGCACCAAAATGAAATAGAAGTCCAGCGTCTACTTTCATATAAAAACAAGTCAAAGGAAAGACGTGGAGCTTTAAGAAGTTTGGGAAAAAAAGGAAATTATGTGAAAAATCGATCTACTTTGCAAATAAGGCCAGTCAGACGAGTACAGTCAGGAATGTCAGCGCAGAGCGGCGAATTTCTTCCTTGTTCACATTGTTTAGGATTCTATAAAAAGAAAAGTTTATACAGACATACAAAATCTTGCAGTAGCAAGTCCCCATCTGCACACGGGAAAAGACAATGTTCTCAAAGTGAAGGTCAAACCGCGTTACTTTTGGGAAAATTTAAACATGATGAACTATTACAAAAGGAATTGTTTTCACGAATGAGAGCCGATGATATCGTATTGATAGCCAAAAAGGATACGTTACTCTGTAATTACGCATATTCATATATGAAAGGTAGGAGAAGCAAAGGAAATTTGGACTTTGTGAGAACGAGTGTAAGAAATTTGGCTAAGTTACTACAATCCGCACAAAAAAATATAGTGACATTAAAGGTTTCATTGATTTGTTACGCCCCACACTTTTTAAAACAATTATTGAAGGAGTTAACATTATCGGAGGATATAACGAGAACAATGATGTATACGAATCCCCCACGGTTGCCATGAACTTTGGAACGTTATTAAAAAAATGTTGTTATTTGGTTCTTATCCAACTGCTCCAAGAAACCAACACCGAAGAACGTAGGAAGGAAATTAAAATTCTGAAAACCCTAATAGAATCTCAGTGGGCTAATGAGGTCTCTGCTCAAGCTAGTTCTAACTTGAATAGTAAAAAATGGAATAAAGAAGAATTGTTACCCCTAACAACAGATCTTAAGAAACTTAAGGATTATTTAGAAAGATTGGCCCGTGATACATTCAAAGAGCTCCATACTAATGCAAAAGATAAAGTAGCTTACAGCACTTTAAAAGAAGTTTTGTATTGCCAAATAATCCTAATGAATAGAAGACGACCAGCAGAAGTGGCGCAAATTAAAGTAGACACGTATAAGTCAGTCAATCTAGATAATCAGGAAAACGAATTCGAAGGCTGTCTCAGTGAAACAGAAAGAATTTTACTAAATTCCTGTAGTCGTATCGTAGTTAGAGGAAAAAGAGGACGAGGAGTTCCAATTTTACTTTCTCAAAATATGAGAGAACATTTTGATTTTTTGATAAAAATAAGGGGTAATTTCATCGAAGACAATTATTACATTTTCCATACAACAGGAAAAAATTTCCTAGATGGAACCAAAGTCCTATATAAATATGCTGAAAAGTGTGGTATTCAAAATCCCAAAACGCTAAGTGCTAGAAGATTGCGTAAACATTTAGCAACGGTAACCCAACTACTCCAATTTTCAAAGGAGGACTTGGAGCAGCTTTCCAAATTTATGGGACATACCCTTCAAACCCACTGTAATTTTTATAGGCTTTCTGATAGTACGTATCAAACAGCTAAAATTTCCAAACTGTTGCTGCTTGCGACTGAAGGTGGATTGGAAAAATATAAAGGTTTGGACTTGGACAAAATAAACATTAATTTAGATCCAATTTATGAGGATTACGACATAGAAGATCTTGTTTCAGATCCAGCACATGATCAGTCGACAAATATTTTAAATGATGATTTGACAGAAAATCTGAATGCCACTAATAAACAGACTAACGTTATTAAGCAGCCCAGTGTCAAACAAACTTGGTCTCTAGAAGAGAAAACAATAAAAGCTGTGGTGTATAACTTTTATACCGGAAAGCTAAATATTCCAAGCCAAATATTTTAGCAATATAGTTAACGTCTTTCTCTGCCTAAAAATGATTTCTAATAAATTTGGTTTATTACACATTGCATCTTTTATTTCAACAATAACATTATTTTAGCGTTTTAACCTAAAAACGATCACAAAGAACTAATAATCTAATACAAAAAGGCAAATAAAAACTTAATTTGTCTGCCTTAAGTTTTATTAGCAAGTATATGAGGCTTTGTAAACTATTTATAACGATTATAGTGACAAAAAATTTTAAATAGCAGAAGCTCTAACAATCCACGACACACTAAATAAATAAGAGGCACTTAAAACTTGGCAACAAGGCATGGCTCAGCTTTGTTGTATCAAATCTATAAAGTTGTATATTTTGGCTCAACTTGGATAGAAGTTTCTAAAAGGTTCAGGATAGTATGGAAAGTATACATATACATAAAAAACCAATAAAGTAAAAAAAAAGTTTTTAGATACTTATTTTAATTGTATATTGTACTTATTACCATACCTTTGTGGTATAAATGATGTACGTTTCTTTCAATTTATTTTCCAATAATTTTTAATAAGTGGCTCAGTATAGTATTATCTATCTAGTGGTTCAGATTGGATAGAATAACCTATATATATATATATATATATATATATATATATATATATATATATATATATCGTCGTAGACTGTTCAGGAGTCCTTCTCCTCTTCAGCCCTGGTCAACCCATGCTTATTGCGATTTATTTTGAATATTTAATATGTTTATTGATTTAAGTGAGTGTGTTGTTTAGTGGGGTGTAGCGTGCTTAGTGTGCTTAATCCGATTCGTTGTACGATTTTATGCTAGGTCGTCATCGAATAGACGGGGGATGCGGAGGGCGTATGGGATGTAATCTAGGAATTATTCTATCTCCTCGGGGAGGTCGTCAAGGAGTTGTGCAAGGATTTCGGAGGATGCTTGAATTTTAATTTAGGTTTTCTTCGTGGGAATTGGGGAAAACGGTAGTTGCAGGGAGTGGTAAGGATTTCTTTGGTTGGGATTGTATCGGTGAAAATTCCGTTTTGTGTTGTGTTGTGAGGTCACTAAGGTACCTGAGGGGTAACCTATGTATGCGTTTAAAAATTCGGCGTTCACAGGAGGTAGTAGAGTTAAGATGATTGGGGTTTATATAGGGGTATATTGGTACTCTGAAATACATAACAGGGCGGATGTATGTTTTATAGGTATGTTGAAGTGTTTTAGGGTGGCAACCTCTAATCCTACCCCGGAGAGCGCCCAGTAGGTTTTCGCTGTTACTAATCCTATTGACTGTTCTTTTTATATCGGGGAGCCAATTGAGGGTTTTAGTGAAGAGGATTCCTAGGTAGGTGACTTCATCTTGGAGTGTGTCTTTCTTGGTTTAGGGTGAGTGAAACATTTCTGGAGCTTTGGGTACCTATCTTCGGTACAATTAGGATGTCGGAAGAGGATTGTTTGGGTTTTGGTGGGATTGACGGAGACTCTCCACCGGTTAGCACAGTTTGACAAGTTCCGAAGGGTTTTGGATATAAGTCGGGAGGCCGTTTCGCTATTCCGATTAACCTTCCAGAAGGCGGTGTCATCCGCAAACTGCACAACGACTACTCCCGAAGATAATATAGAGGATCGGAGCTAAGTCAAAACCTTGCGGTACGCCTGCTGCAGGTTGGAAATGATCTGAGACGGTTTTCTCTACTTTGACCCGAACTGACCGATTGGTCAGGTACGAGAGTAGGAGTTTGGAGAAGAGGTCGGGAATGTTGAGGTTACGGATCTTGTGCAGGAGACCGGCTAAACAACCAGATTGCATTGCTTGTGATTGAATGCTCTGGTGGTCTCTGTAAGCAGCTTCAACAAGCGATCGTGACACGTTCGGTTGGGACGGAAGCCAAGTAGGCTGTTGGGAAAGAGGTCGTTAAATTCGAGGTGGTCCCTGAGTCGCCTGGCTAAAATCTGCTCAAAGCATTTTCCGGGGCAACTCAGGAGGGAGATTGGTCTATGGGAAGAGGGTGAGGTTAGGTCGGCGTGGGGTTTGGGTGTCATGACAGTAGAGGCCGATTTCCAGTCCGTCGGGAAGTGGGATAGGATTAAGCATTGGTTGTAGATGTTGGAGAGTAATCGGAGGGCTGGGCCGGGTGAATGGTGGAAGATTTTCGATTTAGGCCGTCATGACCTGGGACAAAATTTTTCCCTTTTTTGAAATATGTGTGGACCTGGCCGGTCGTGATGGGGGCATAAAAAGGATTCTCGTTATAGAGTTGGATTTCAGGAAGGTTACAGTTGCGGAATTCTTCAAGGTGAACCTCGAGGAGTGCCTTAAACCGGTTATCGAATTGGGGATGATTTGTGGATCGGAAAATGGATTGGAGGTGGTGACCAAAGATATCGGCCTTTCCTTGGTCGGAGAAGATTAGGTTGGCCTGAAGGTCGGTTAGGTGGGTTTTAGGGTTGACTTTCCTTCTGGTTAGTCTATCGAACTGTTGTCAGAAGAGTTTACCATTTCTATAATCTAGCTGGGAGGTGGATTTGGTTCAGAAGTCTTCGGCGTGTTTGTTGGCTTCTCACCTGATTAAAGCGATTAGCACGGTCGCTTACTCTAATGAATAAAAAGCAAAAAAGATGCCTTGTTGGAACGGGCGCGATGGCCCTGATGGTTGTGTGTGTGAGTGTGTGAGTGTGTGTGTGTTGTGTGCGTGTGTGCGTGTGTGCGTGTGTGCGTGTGTGCGTGAGTGCGTGTGTGCGTGTTTGTGTGTTTGTGTGTGTGTGTGTGTGTGTGTGTGTATTTGGGAGTGTGTGTGTGCATTTGTGTGTGTGGGCGTGGGGGGTGGGGGAGTGCATGTATATGCGACGTGTCTGTGTTTGTACATGCTTGTGTCCGTGTGAGTGCCCGTGACCATATCCGTGCCCTTGACCATATCCGTGTGTGTGTATGTATATGTGTGTGTGCGTGCGTGCGCGCTCGAGTGAGTGAGTGAGTGAAAGCGTGTGTGGGCGCACTTGTGAATGTGTCCGTGTGTGTCTGTGTCTGCGTTCGCGTGCATGCATGTTTGTAGTATCCACGATACCTCTAGAACCATTTTTGTTTCCTAAGTACGGTACATAACTTCAAGAGCGTATTCTGCCACTAAAATAAAGTCAACTTTGCTTATAAACTATGTCTCAAAAATGCTTCGTTACGGATGTGCCGGGTGTGAAAGTTTCATTGAAAAATTACAATTTTTTTAATATTTCGATAACCACTTGAGACATTTCAATAAAATTTTGCAGTGTTTGAGAGTTAGCAACGTTGCGTATTTTACGCTAACACCGGCGGATTTACTATAATCAGTGGCGTGCAGGCAGTATAATCATTGCATAATTTGAAAGAAAAAAATGCGGTACACCACAGTTTCTAATTCTTCTCAATTTTTTTTTTTTTGGATTGTCTGTTCCATTTGGACGAAAAAATGGCGCTCGTCTTTTTTTCCTAAGACTAGTCGTTTTCGAGTAAAAAAATAAAAAAACATTGTAGTACTTGGTGATGTAATAACCAATGTTCATGAATGAGTCTCGTGGCAAACTCATAATAAACCTATCAAGAAACTAAAGTTTTTTCATCGCTTTTAATTATTTTTAAACTGTCTTAACAATGTACAACAAAAAAGTTATTTAAAATTTTTTGTCTAATACTACGGCTTCAGCCTTTAAAAAAAAGTAATATTCGTATGAAGGAATGAATATGTATTTTTTTGAGTGCAGTTTTATTTACTGATGAGGCAACTTTTTCGCGAGAAACTTTTATTAACTTTCATAATGAACATATTTGGGCGGACGAAAATCCCCATGCCTTAAGAGAAGGTTGCTTTCAGCAAACATTTTCACTAAATGTATGGATAGGCATTATTGGTAACCATCTTATTGGACCACACTTTTTACCCACCCGACTAAATGGTAATTCGTATAGTCAGTTTTTAGCCGACGAACTAAACGTTCTATTAGAAAACGTGCCTCTGCAGGTGAGAGCTAATTTATGGTTTATGCACGACGGTACCCTGCTCATTTCAGCCTTGTTACATGTCAATACCTTGACAACACTTTTCCTAATCGCTGGATTGGTCGCGGTGGTCCTCCGCTTGACCACCTCGTAGTCCCGATCTGAATCCTTTGGACTTTTGTTTATGGGGTCACCTCAAGTCACTCGTGTATCAAACGCCTCTATTAGATGAAAATGATTTAAGAAATCGAATAATTCAAATTTGTAATGCCATAAGAAATACTCCAGGAGTTTTTGAACGAGTGAGACCGTCTTTGATGAGACGATCGGAATCGTGCGTTTTATCAGAAGGTGGCCATTTTCAACATTTACTTTAATTCTGTGTCAGTGGTGATTATTTTTATGAATGCTATTTGTAATTAAATAATAAAAAAAAAATAAAAATGGCGTTGTATTCATTCATGAACATTTAATTACAATACATTACAACTTAAGATAACTTTTTTGTTGTACATTGTTAAGACAGTTTAAAAAGAATTAAAAGCAATGAAAAAACTTTAGTTTCTTTATAGGTTTATTATGAGCTTGCCACGAAACTCATTGATGAACACTGGTTATTACATCACGGAACACTACAATGTCTTTTTTATTTTTTTACTCGAAAACGACTATTCTTAGGAAAAAAAGACGAGAGCCATTTTTTCGTCAAAATGAAACAGACAATCCAAAAAAAATAGAGAAAGATGAGAAACAGTGGTGTACCACATTTTTTTCTTTAAAATTATGCAACGATTATCCTGCCTGAACGCCATTGATTATAGTAAATCCGCCGGTTTTAGCGTAAAATACGCACGGTTGCTAACTCTCAAACACTGCAAAATTTTATTGAAATGTCTCAAGTGGTTATGGAAATATTAAAAAAATTTTAATTTTTCAATGAAACTTTCACACCCTGTACTTCCGTAACAAAGCATTTTTGAGACATAGTTTATAAGCAAAGTGGCCTTCATTTTAGTGGCAGAATACGATCTTGAAGTTATGTATCGTACTTAGGAAACACCCTGTACATCAGTACTTAATATGTTGTATTTAAACATGATTTAAATACAAAATACCGACATATAGACCTTTAGTATAATTATGTTCTATGCAATTTTTTGATAGGACGCGTAATTAAAAAAACTTAAGTGTTAATTTCTCCATATCTGAACAATTATCAACGTTATAGGAAAATATGTAAACATGTTTTAAAAAAAAATAATTTTATATAATTTTTTCTATGAATTTTGTTAATACCAAGCAAAAAGTCTAACAATTAATTAAACAAGATTGAAAATGCTTAAATTGTATTATCGATACTTTTGTAAAAGCGGGCGGCTTTGGACTTTTTAGGTCCATCTGGCATAGATTATTGCTTTTTCTTCTGCAATGTTACCTATTTTAGTTAGGAACGTATTAAAAAAGAAGTTGCATAATTATCCTAAAACAATTATTATTATTTAATTTCGTTTAATTTCCACTTTGTAGGTTGGAAGGTCGTGTATCACCAGAAGCATCGAAACGTTTCAGAAAATGGAATAATTTCAGAAAATTTAAGCCACTCCACTTGATTACATCGCATTTAGGTCCTAAATATTTTAGTTTAAAAAAGTTTGTGATCTTGCTCACCCTTGAGCCTTAAAAGGCAATATTGATTTTTGTTAGTTTTCCTACAGCGGAATCAGTGTTAATTTATAACTACCTTACGGGGCAAGGATAACGCTAAATAAATATGTGTGTTTCTTAGAACAATTATTCACACAACTTTAAATTTGGATTATTCAATTATAAAAAAAAAACACCTTCAAATAATTAATTATTTTTAGACAGAATACGTTCACTTTAATTTTAACGGGTTAATTATTTCTTCAAATTTAAAATTTTCTACTTTTTTATATGCGTACGATAAAAATGTTCATATTTACATCTTGCGTCATGCCGTTTCTAAAAATTATGCAAGTGTAACAAATAAAACATTATTAAAAAAAGATACATGCGTGGCTCACAGAAAACATTAACATAAAGTTATTATTTTTCTGAATTCAAACGTACATACATAAAAATACATCAAAGGGTTTTTCCATGTATATTTTGAATTAAAAAACTGTTAGGGAAGATTATACATGACTAACAAGTTAAAGTTAATTTTATTTAGATTTAGATGAAAAAACTAATTATTTTTTCCCTTATTAAGGATTTGAAAACCTTAAAGAATTATAAACTAAATAAAATATTTTATAAACATGCGAACTTTTACAATTATCACTCATAATTGAACTACTCACCTTTTGGATACGTAATCGTGTATTTTTATTAATTTTTTTACAAATTTGAACGTTTTGTTAACAATTACACTTATCGCCTTCAGTAAAATCCATTCGCTGTCTACATTCTGAACAGCGAACATCAATTTAATTGTTTAAAGCGTAAGAAATACAACTACATCAACTTGTTTCCACCAATATTGTTATCACGATGGCGGATAAGACGCTTCAGCTTGAGCGCCGCAAGGCCTATTCTGTCGTGTGACAGCACTGCCAACCAGCAACGCGCCAGTCTCGCAAGGGATCATGTCGCTGTTAGACCTGCCTTACGATACCCTGATTAGCCATCCACCCCCGACGCTGCAGACCGCTTCTCATCTCCCGACGAAGAATTCCGGCTACAGAAGAAGAAGGCATTGACAGACAGCCGGACCACTTGCAAAGACCACACACCGTCCGGAAACCATAGAAGCCGCCGTTACCAGTGAGAGGGTGCCGCCGGTAATCCTTGGCCATAAAGAGTATTGGGTCACCTTCTCTCGCGAATTGGACCAACGAGGAATCGTCTTCAACAGAGAGAAGGTAATCAACGGGGGATATAGGATACGTCTTGCCACAGCCAAAGACCTTGACGACAATGATTGGCATGCTACTCCTTACCTCACTTATCAGTTAACGAGTGAAACTACGTTCAAGGTGGTTCTGAAGGGAGTACCTGTAGAAATCTCCAAGAGCGACGTTTGTTTCGTGCTACGCGAGCGCGATATTTATACCGTTCCATCTTTCATGATGAGGAAGCAAGTACGGCCGATCCCGCTTCTGCTGGTTACACTCCCAACAAATGAGGACCTAAGGAGGATCTGGCAGGTGAAGTACGTGGTTTGGATTCTTGTGTCCATCGAACACTTGAGGCAAAAGTCCGGCATCGGACAGTGTCACCGGTGTGAGGGACTCCGTCATACAGAGTTGCTGAAGAGCGGCGGCAGGCTATGTCAAGTTCGCAAGAAATCACCGCTCCAGCAAATGCACTAAACCCGGTACCGACCATGCTATTTACGTGAACTACGGTGGTAATTACACGGCCAACTTCCGGGGATGCTCGAAGTTCCCACGTCTTTCGCAGCCGCCGCAGAAGTAGACCGACGCAACACACTAACAGCACCACAGATAGCGGCGCCCTCTCAACACCGAACGAGCGTAAACTACGCCAAAGCAACGGTGAGCGGTAGCGAGAAGGCGGAAGTATAGAATTCGGTTAGAGCCGCAGTCAGGAAAATGCCCGTTCCACCCGATTTAGGTTCCGGCCCCACTCTGGGATTTATCGGAGGCTCTACTACTGTACAATAATAGCTCCGCTATGGTTGTGCAGACAATTGTGAGGAACAAACTTATAGGTCTTTCTTTTTAGTTTATATATCGTCAATACCAAAATCAAGAGTAAGAAGAGCAAGATCTTCCAAGAATAGAATCCTGCCCCATTTGGATGCCAGGGGAGCATGACTCAAGCGATCTCGGTAATCAAAAGTACCATCATTCGGATACATTACTGCAAAATACGTGGTCGCATCTTAATACTGTTCGCCTACACCATGAACAAGTGCAACCGGACATTCTGTTTCTATCAGAAACACAAGTCTCCCCTGCAAGCACTGGTTTTCTCGACCTGCAATTTCCCAGATAATTCAACCTCAACTCAATCTTAAAGGTGGAGTATGTGCGCATACCAAGGACAACGTAGGTTGTAAGAGGATGTCCACTATGACAACAACAAATTTGACGCGATTTGGTTCAAACATTCTGGGCCCCAATTTGTGAAATTCTACTGTTGCTTGTATATGTCTCCCAAAGATAATAACTTCCAAGATATTTTTGATTACCTTAGTCTGAAAATAGACCACCTTTTATCACAGTTTCCATCATGAGATATCTCAATTTTGCAAGATTTTAACGTCCACAGTTCCAATTGGGTTAAATTTTAATCTACCACTAATTTCGCAAGTTATAGTGCAGAAGCATTTACTGTATCCTATGATCTCACACAAATGATTTCAGAACTTCCTCTGCAACCATTACCAAGGTCAAAAAGATGTTTGGAGAACGTAAATGCAAAGAATTAGTATTATGTCCTTTGGATAGTCATAAATTTTGGTCATTAGCTAAATCCATCAGTAAAACCTTTAGTGCACCTTCTTTTTTTCTGGTAAAATTGTGCCGGCGCCAAAATCTACCGCATACGCTATGAAACCAATGCACTTTCGATACAAACTCTTATAATCAATTATCAATAAACTTGGCTCAAACAAGGCGACTGGCCCTGACGGTACTCCAGCTATCGTCATTAAAATATACTACCCCGAGTTAGTACCTGTATTGTCCAAAATCTTTTCGATCTCGATGTCATCTACAGAGTGTCCCTCATGGTGGAAGGCAAATATTCAACCTATTCCTAAAAGGGACGATATAACTGATCCCTCAAATTATCGACCATTCTATCGAAAATCATAGAAAAAGCCATGAACTACCAACTACTTTCGCTCCTCGAGTCCAATAAAGTCCTAAACGAGGACTAGTATGTGTTCAGACAGTCATTCAATGGGTGATGTGTATGTGCCTACTTGCAAAGCTCGCCTCGTTCGGCTTATCTGACACGCTCATCAATTGGATCTCCAGCTTTCTTGACAAAAGATGTATAAGCGTTGCCATCGATGGCTCCTTTTAGAAAGAAACTACTGCTAACGCGACCATACTCCAAGGATCAGTTATAGCTGCACACCTTTACTGCTGTACATAAATGACCTCATTTCTTCAACAACTAACCCGATCCATTGCTTTGCACACGACATCACTCTACATTGCAGTTCTCAGTTTTCCCAGAACAATCAGTTTAGTCAGGACGATAAAGTGATAATGGCAGCCTCAATCAACATAGACTTAGAACGTATCCTTGAATGGGGAGGGAATAATCTACTCACGTTCAACGCCGACAAATCCTAGTGTTGCCTTACGTCACGAAAGACCGATCATTTCCAGCTGTAAATATGAATGGCTTTCATGGGCTGTCAGCCAGCAAAATAGCTACCCGTAAACTGGACTTTCTATACAGATCTAAACAGTACTTCACATCGCAACAGCTCGTTTTACTATATAAGGCTCAAATTCGACTCATCTGGAGAGCTCCTCAATACGCCCATGATATGGTAAACTGCATCAAAAAAAGAGCTAGGAGGCTTATAAATGACCTGTCTCTTACCTCTGACCTACAGTCTCTTGAGCATAGAAGAATAGTTTTGGTTCTTTACTTGTTCTATTGCTATTACCGGGGCAAGTGTGCCTACGAAATACACTGATTAATACTTTCGTAGTGCATTTTCGCTAGGAATACTCGGTTTGCCCATTCACACCATAGTTATGCACTCAAAATTCCATCTTGTCACATTAAATAGGTGCAATCCACATTTTTCCACACGGCGACCAAATTGTGGAACGAAATCAGTGTTTAAATTCACATGTGTATTATCAAAATTGGTAATGAAAGTCAGCTGACAGCATTGAGCTGTTCTACCCCATCCTCAGGTACAAGCCATTTTACATGAGCGATATTATTATTATTATTATTATTATGACTGTCTAATGATAACAATGAGCTTTCGGGTGAAATGAGACACGGAGTCCTATAGCTGTTTCACGTAATGAAATCAGTGTTAGTTTCAAATCACATGTGCATTACCAAAATTGGAAGTGAAAGGCGGCTTTTTTTATTTATCCCCGGGCATTTGCCCATTTTCAAAAACGAAATAGTGCATTCAAGCTAGGACCCTTTCGTCAGAGGTATTTACGAATTTTAGTGATATTATTATTATTAGGGCTATCTAATGATAATGATAAGCTTTGGGTAACACAAATCACAGTGGCCTCCAGTTTCCTTACGAAATGAAATCGGGTTAGTTTCAAAGCACATGTGTCTTATCAAAATTGGAAATGAAAGACAGCTTGTTTATTTATCCCCAGGAAATTGTCCATTTTCAAAAGCGAAATAGTGCGTTCAACCTTGTTTATAAATCTAGGGCCCTTTTATCAGAAGTATTTCCGACAAGACAATCCTTAAATGTAAAATAATATAGTGGCCTGATTTCGAGTTTGGATATAGATTTGTTATTGTATAGGCATTTTCGTATTTTTACCACTGTATGCAAAACCCTTCAACAGTGTTATAAGCTAATTTGATGCTCGTATATTCAGAGCAATGCCCAAGGTTATATAATGTATTTTTGAATTGTGGTTGATTTTAGCAAACCATAAGTTAAGTCAAACCAGTATTTTTGAATTGCAAGCTGATTTTTGCAAGCTGTTAGTTATGATTTGATTGATCAAGATTGAATTGATTGAGATCGATTTGCTGATGATCGACCGTTTTCCCACGCCGGTGCCCTCACGTTTAGGGAGAGTACTAGCTCTGAGTGTCGGTTAGCCTTATCTACAACGTCAGTGGTCACTCATAAGGGCTAGGTATATACAGTGGGAGAATCGTTACTTGAAGGGTATGAAGCTTAGCTTCTTATTTGATTTGATTGAGGTTGATTGATTTGACTGATTTGGTTAATTGCTTTGATTGATTGATTGTGTTTAATAAGATTGTTTGATTGATTTGGTTTAGAGTGATTTGTTTGAGATTGATTTGCTTAATTGATTTGTTTGATTTGATCGAGGTTGATTGATTTGGGTTGATGCGCTTCAGCTTATTTTATTGGCCGATAGATTAATTTGATTAATTTCTGGCTTTTGAAAAGGGGCTATTTAAAATTTCCGTTCAAAACAAAATGGCTGTCTAGATTTAATTAAGCCTCATAATTAAAAGCTGATTAATAACGACTTAAGACGTTCAGGATTGCTTATAAATCTAAGACCCTTTTTGACCAAGGTGTTTCCACTAAGGCAGATCTTGTATGTGAAGTATTTTAATTATCATTTTTCCATTTCCAATAACACCAGCCCCTATTACATTACGAAGCCCTATACATGTCTTACAAGTTAGGATTAGGGCCCCCTTATTAGAATACATATTCAAATTTCCCTACATAACCTGTAGAGACTTAAATACAAATTGAGATTTCACACCTAGGGGTCAGGACAAGGGGACAAAGACCGAATTGTAAGTTGCGAAGCGCTATACCTGTATTACAAGTTAGCATTAGGGCCTTTATTAGAATACAAATTCAAATTTCCCGCCAAGAGGTTCACGACCAAGGACTAAGGCGCCCGAACAAGTTCCGATCACTCAGAATGCAGAGACTTAGTCCTCCAATCAGAGCACAACGACTGAGTAGTGGGGCTAAGGAAAAATCAGAAGCCAGAGGAGCAGGCGCTCGCCCAACCAATCAGGTAAAAGGATAAGTGTGGCATAGTCTTAGCCTAGTCTTAATGAAGCCATAAGGACCTTATCCAGTCTTAGCCCCACCTTAACTGAGCCAAAATGGCCATAATCTGCTATCCACACTTCACCTAGGGACATTTGGGCATCCAACACCCCTAACCAAAGAGATAGACCGCCAAAAGGCTCTTAATATTACCAAAATGACATTAATTAGCCCCACCCAGTGGTTGGAAAGGGCCCCACTCTAACCCCCACCACTCTGACGTCATGTCCCTATGCTGGGCTCATTCCGCCTATAGGATGTTCTATTTAAAAAAAATTGAGTTATGGCCAATCGAAATATTAAGTTATTGTATCACCGCAGCCTGTACAACGGAATTTAACGTTTAATTTTTCGGATGACAGTAGATGATCTTGACAAACGTTTGACAAAAAATTTTGATTAATCTGTCACAATGGGCCGCTGCAGATTTTATTCGCTGCTTTTACATACGTCATATTTATCCTAAAAAGTTTAATAGCTCTATAACGGCTGATTCTAATTTAAAAAAACAAACATTACCAGATATTCAATTGATGACATATAAGAATATTAAAAAATGTACAGTATTCAACTTAAAATATTTAAATTGGTAAAACTATAGATATGTTTAGGTTACGGAGAAGTTAATACACAACTTTCACATTTAAAGATTTCCTCTATCTAAAATAGTTACGGAGCAACATAAGAATTACGCACTAATTTTACACCCTGTATATATATATATATATATATATATATATATATATATATATATATATATATATACATTGCGATGGTTAGAAATAGGCATAAATAAAGGGGCTAGAGTTTATCGAGCTTAAATTCTATATAGTATGCAAGCTTAAATAAAATTGAAGAAGTATAATTCGTTTTGAAAAAAAAATAGTATACGAGTATAAAAATATGGTTTTGATGCAACAAAGCAGGCTTTATGGGGTGTGCACAAGGTTGTTATATACACAAAAGCAATGAGCTATACCAGTAGCATGTGAGAAAGGTCAACACGATTCATATTAGTGTGTACGTTTAGTTTCGTTTAAGATATATAAGTAATTTCACATTTAAATTAATTTATTTAAGCAATTTAAACACGTGACATATTGATTACATGAAGTACGATAATTCTAATGTATAGAACATGTATAGTAATAGGTACAATGCATAAACCCTGCAAACTATTAAAAAAGGGTTTTGGTACGAACACATATTGGTAAGTCACAAACAAAGTGTTTAAAAAGTGCATAAGAAGTGGTAGTGACTTAGAAACATAGCTAAGAACATGAACAACATTTGTTTAATGTGATATTTAATATATAATTACAATTTGTATACAAAAACTTACAAAATGTGTTAACAATATGGAAATGTGAAAAGACAAAATTATGAGTACAAATAAACAGTGATTATGTTAGAGACATATATTAGATAAACATTTCAAGTGATATAGACGTTTAAAACGCAAGTTAAAAGTAAAATATATAAGGTTAGGTTAAGTACTATATTTAAGAATTTTACAAATTTATAGTTTTTATAGGATAAGATAAGTTCAGAATAAATGATAAAAGCATATAATAGTAGGTTTCCCTCATTTTCACAAAGAAATTAACAGTAAATATATAATCTAAACATAAAATTAGAAAAGTTGGGTTAACTACCTAAAATTAAAGTATGAAAGTAGAAATTTTGTTAAAACTAGGTAAAATGGGTTGAAATAGATGTATTCTTAAACAGTTTTTTATGTAGAATTTGAATATGTAATTAGTTTAGTTGTAAAATATAGAATTTGTTAGATATTAGTAAATTTAGGTATTAGTTTGTCAAAACGTAAATTCTTGAATCGAAGTATGGCGTGTGAGGTGTCTTTTTATGCAGAATGTTGCCTTGATTTCAAAAATGTATTTAAAAAGCAAATCCGAATTGATTTGAAAAAGTTATGGCATAATTTATGTTTTAGTTAATTTAACATTTTTGTTTAGACCAATCAGATGATCTTTTGTGTGTAATGTAGAAAACAAATCGAAAATTTGGTATCCATGAGAAAAGTATAAAAGGAATTGCTCCTGATTTCTCGCTCTCTTGCTTTCTTTCGCTTTTGTAATTTTTTTGTGACTAACAAGTCATAGTGCTAGTAGTGCTTTTGTTAACATGTAAGTTAAAATTTTCGTTAACATTATCGGATTTGAAACGCGATCAACGTAGAGTTGAGATTTCAGAAACAATTGTTTTAACCCTATAACAAAATTTAAAACTAAGTTTACCGATTATAATTGTCGATAATATTGTATTTGTTTCATTTCGAAATTGTGTTTAAACATCGGGTGATGTGCATTTTTTTATGTCAATAAAATCCTTCAGTTATTTTGGATGTGATGTTTATTTTTTTGAAAGTGATGGAGGTCATAAAATAAATTTAACTTCATATCGGCATCTAAAATAAAAGTGCAAGTAAATATAAAATTTTATATAAGAATAAAATAAAAGTTAAATCCGAAAAATTGTTAAATATTTAAATCAACATTTAAACTAAAAGTGCTTGTCTGAAAGTATATGAGCATATTACATAAGTACATCGTATTTACCACGAGGAAGATTTATCACCAAGTAGTGCATTTGAATGAAGTTATGGCAATTAAGCAGCACCATTTTCAACAGCAAAGCAGGATCATCGATACATGGAAAGAAGTCTATGTCCAATGTTAACATGGAACAAGACTAATGTGACCATTTTTTGGAAATTGCAACAACACATGTGAGTTAAATTTTTCTATCATAACCCAACTATAGCATTGATTATTCTTTTGATGTCCTGTATTTATATTTTTTGTTTGATTATGTATAAATGTTTGTGCGACAACATGTATCAATATCTGAAAAGTCAATGAATAGGTGTAATTATAAAAATAATAATTTTGCTTTAAAGAAAATTAAAATTTTACTCACTAATTTTAGATCCTTTGGTGAAATTTTTGACAGGCTGCATTTATTTAAGTTCGCAAGGACGCAACGCATGCGTAATTTGTGCAAATTCCAACGAAGTCTGTTTCATATTGAAACTATTAATTGCAAATTACAATTTAATTATTAACATGAATATTTCCATGTGTGAAATGAAATTTCTTTTGGTTTCACGGAAAAGATTCGAAAAGATTTAAATTTTTATAATAATTAAAAGAAAAAAAATAGTTATATTTTATTTGCCAATTTAATGAAAAATCATTTGAACCCAATCCCCACTTAGTTAAACCAATTTAATTTAATAATAAACATTTTTATATCAATTTATTGGCATTACAATATATATATATATATATATATATATATATATATATATATATATATATATATATACGGAATTTTTCTTAAATGTTTAATGTTTACACATGGGCTATCTATACTTTAAAAAAAACGTGTCAATGCATTGAGAATGCAGATGCTATAGGCAACCAACATTACACATGACGTATTTTTATAGCTCCTCCCTTCAAGCTTATTCCTTTTCTTATAGTTTAAAGCAAAATCGAATGTACGATTATAACTTGATAGTATACTTTGTTCAACATTATCCGAAATACTTAATTTTGTTCATAAGGGAATTATTAAGTATTAATTATAATGTATGACAAAACTGTGTGTAATGATAAAGAAAACTGTGAAGATTTACAAATAGTTCTAGATCAAGTTATGAAATGAAAATATCTATCGTTTTCAAGATATGAATGATGTGAAGAATTTTCAATATTTGTGAATATTCCGTAAAACGTAGTAAATGTGTAAGGATTAAAAATGTGCAAATCATTTGTTTAATTATTCTTCCACATTACAAATCTTTAAACCACTGAAACCAAACTTTAAGCAGACCCTAACTTCTGTCTAATGGATTTCTAACAAATGGTGTGATTCTGCAGGCAAATAGAAGTTTGTCACGAAGTTAATAGTGTCCACATCGAGTATTTTAATTAAATTAGAAAAAAACAACAAAAAAGGAGTATAATTAAATGAATGATTTGCACATTTTTAATCCTTACACATTTACTACGTTCTAATCAATGTTCACAAATTATTATTAATTTGATTAAATACATAAATAAAAAGTTTACCTCGAGTAGAATTTGAACTTACGACCTGTATAATAATGTTCACAAATGTTGAAAATTCTTGACATGATTTTATCTTGAAACCGATAGACATGCTCGTCTATCTTTTCATAACTTGATCTAGAACTATTTGTGTATCTTCACAATTTTCACACAGCTTTGTGTTTCATCATAGTAAACACTTGAATCAAATTAAGTATTTAGGATCATGTTGAACCAAGTATTAATACTCTCAAATTTCAATCGTACTTATTCCTTTTCTTATAGTTAAAAAGCAAATAGGAAGCTTGAAGAGAGGAGTTATAAAAATACGTCATGTGTAATGTTGGTTGCCTATAGCATATGCATTCCCAATGCATTGACACGTTTTTTTCTAAGTATATATAGCCCACATGTATACATTTAAGAAAAAGTCCCTGTACTATATACATTTCACATTTTTTGAAACACGTGTTGAGCATAAAGTAAAGAATCGAACTAAAAAAATCCGAAATTGCTTCTAATAATTATAAAATGAAATGCAAAATTTTTATTCACTTTCGGAGGTGTTTAGTAAAACTAAACATAACATAAACAAAACGCATGATATATTTAACTAATTGCATGTAACTTTCCGCCACTAAAGCTAACAATTATAAAATATAAAACATTCTTTCAAATAAAACATTACTTCCGTTAATTAGTAAGCAAAATGCAATTGTGACTAAATCTTGAGTAACGAATAGAAATGATTTACTTATTCGTGTAATAGAGTAGTAAACGAGGACGTAAACGAAAACTGGTTGACTTTGCACCGTGCGTGGTTCAAAATGGATTGTGTCACAAAGTTGGAAAGGAAGGGAAACGTCACGTATTTCATTCCCTCCCCAAAGGGGATGGCGAGCTGTTTGAGTTTTCCAAGCTCCTTCGGCCATAATCATGGATTCCCAGCACACATACATGCATTACGTATATATGCATGGTGGGATTAAGTATGGGTGTAGTCAGAGTAGGATCGGAAGGAACAGAGTTGGGGTTCTGGGGATCCTAACTCCGTTCCTTACGATCCTAAGTTATACGTTTAACTTATATTTGCCGATCGAAGCGCCGCCCCTCTTCAGATCTAACTTCAGATCGTTAACTAAAACCACGCAGTTGTGTCACTATGTTGGTGTCACAACGCTCGTATATGTTCATTTTTATCAGGTGATTTAAATGTGTAGTTTAAAAGCAATTTAGTATAACAAATAAAAGTTTAGAAAAACTGGTATGTTGGTTGCCTATAGTACGGGTAATGTATCCAAAAACATCAATGTTGTCAATCACTGTACATTATCGTGATAAGACAATTTTTATTTATTTTAGAAACGGCTTTTACAAGAAAACGTGTTTCTGCAGTAAACTTGGTGATTCGTCCACAAACTTTTGAAGGTAACTAATTAAAATAACCTTAAATAACGTTCCGAAACGAATAGTCCCTGATAATTCTACAATAAAATTAATAAAAAGTTATTATAATAAAATTTTAAATTTAGCTAGTCGACCGCTAATGATGATAGCGTAGCTATCGAAACGCGTTCGGTGTTTTTCAATTTTGTGTAGTACTTGGGTGTATTTTGTTTGTGAAATTTTAACTAGTTATAATACTGTTTTTAAATCTAAGAAAAAGATATAACGAAAGATTGAAAAGGAGTTTTACAAATATTTGTTTGTACCTACCTTTCGTTTGATTTAAGAACCAAAACGGATAAGCTTCTAAGTTATCTTACTCGTTTCCTTTCTTTTTGTAGTATTCTTTCAACTAAATGCCAATAACCAGTACATTTTCAAAAGATATAAAGCGAAAAACTTTTAACGAATACAACTTGTCTTAATCAAGATGTGATAAAAATAAATTTTCTGTGAAGGAACGATACAATTTACAAGAAGTTTGTTAAATATTAGAAATTGAAAAGAGTAAGTACATTTAAAATCAGTCCACAGTAAAGTTTTCAAATGTATTAAATAAGATGAAATTTATTACTGATAGGAGATCTGAAAATGAAAGTAAGGCTTTTCCTTTTGAAGTTTATAGATATCTAATTTTTTTTTGTAGGGTATCGATCGCGTAAATCAATTGAAATGTAACAAAATTATAACTGATGGTGATGACCTAAGGTACTATTTTGAATACACTAGATTTGTTTAAGCTTCCCAATTTATACCTACTTACTCTTTTATAAAGGGTGTCTCAATTAGAGTGCACTATTTTGTTTAAAAATAAAATTACATATTTTTTGAATAAGTTGTGATATTTATATTGCATTAAAAATAAGACATGTTCCGATTATGTACGGAATAAAATATCCGGCTAATAACCCATATGGCTCTGATGACAGTCCATTACTCTTTTCATGATATTTTTTATGACTTTTTGACAAAGATGTGGCTGATGTCACTGATAACGCGTTGTATGTCGGCCTTGAGCTCAGGAATTGTTTCTTGTTTATTCGCGTAAACCCGAGATTTGACAAAACTCCAAAGAAAGAATTCGCACGGCGTTAAATCGCATGATCGTGGTGGCCAGTTGACATCTGATCCTGAGATGATTTGGTCTGGAAATTGTTTCATTGGCGGTGTGGCAGGTGGCACCGTCCTGCTGAAATCACATGTCGTCCAGATCCATACCATCCAGTTGAGGCCACTCCGTTATCATATTCCTGTAACAAATGCCGTTTACAGTCACTGCAACTCCGGCCTCATTTTCAAAAAAAGTAAGGTCCAATCACACCGCCTGACCAAAATCCGCACCAGACAGTTGCTCGTGGTGGATGCATTTGTTTCTCAGCGATTGCGTGCGGATTTTCTAAGTCCCAAATTCGACAATTTTGTTTATTCACAAAACCATTCAGATTGAAATGCGCTTCACCGATGAAGATGACTTCCTACGAAAAATCGGCGTTCGCTTTACTGTGCCCTATTGCCCATTGAACGAATTACCGACGCTTTGCATGGTCTGCTGGTTTGAGCTCGTGAGTAAGCTGAATCTTGTACGGGTGAAGGTGGAGCTATTTCGTCAAAATTCGGTGCGTAGTGCTTCGTAAAATTTGAAGTTGTTGAAAAAGATGCCGAATTGATGTTTTCGGGTTTTCGGCCACACTCTCGTTTACAGCAGCAATGTTTTCAAAAGATCTACCGGTACGTCGACGCAAAGGAGACTTACTGTGCACAACCGATCCAGTTTCTTCAAATTTTTTGACTGCTCTTCGAATTGTGGACACATTAGGCGTACTTTCTCGACCAAAAATTTAGCGAAGTTTGCGAGCGGTCTCTGCGCAACTTTCTCTATTTTTGTAATGAGATTTCACAATAATAACATGTTCTTCTTTTGAGCAACGCCCCATTCTTATTAATCGGAAAAATTATAGGTGATAGCTGTAAAATTTCAGAGTTGTCACATACACGAAAAAAAATACACCAAATTTAAATAGTGCACTCTTATTGAGTCGAAAATTAAAACTTGATGTTATAAATACAATGCTATACCGGGTGGCCACTTAGTGCGTGGACGGTCCATATTTCTGTTGTTAAAGGAAACATAGAGAAATATTATCACATCAAATAAAATAACCCAGTTAAATCTAACAATGAGATATCTTTATCAATAATTGGAAGTGATATTAACAATGAAAAGCACAATGTAAAACGTAATTGGTAAAGCATTTACTTCAAGGTCTAGGAAAAACACAGCAAAAAACCTAGACATACCAAAAGCCAAAATTAAAATCAAAATTAAGACGTATCATTATGCTTTTTTTTTAATTATAAGATGCCAAAACCTATTTAAACGGAGATTTTCTTCTTGTCTATTAAAATTATTAGGGTATTTATATATTTGAATAGCTTCACGTTGCAAACGAACATAATAATGAGTTTGTCTTGACAATATTTCCATATTGTCAAATTGAATGTCATGATTTAGATTATTCAGGGCATGGTCAGCCACAGCAGACCTCTCTGGTTGACCTAATCTACAAAATCTCATATGTTCTTTGCGTCTTGTATCAAAACTACGTTTTGTGGTTCCGATGTAGACTTTTCCACATGAACAAGATAACTTATACACTCCAGAAGATGATAAACTGTTTGACGCATCTTTAGGTGATCTTAAATGCTCTTTAATTTTTCTTGTAGGTTTAAAAATAGTTCTAATGCCATATTTAATTAGGATTTTTTCAATTTTATTTGTAACATTAGCTATAAAAGGAAGAAAAGCAGTACCAACGTTAAGAACTGGTTTTTCTTTAAGGTTACGCCTAGAAGGTGTAATAACATTATTAATATCTGTAAGTGAATATCCATTATCTTGTAAGGATTTTCTTAAATATTTATACTTATCCTTCAAACATTCAGGGTCACAAATTCAGAAAGCCGACACACACTGATAGATACCTTCATAAATTATCCAACCACCATCCACATCAAAAAATTAGTGTAATTAAATCTTTAGTAGATCGAGCAAAACGAATTTGTGACTCTGAATTTTTGAAGGATGAATATAAATATTTAAGAAAATCCTTACAAGATAATGGATATTCACTTACAGGTATTAATAATTTTATTACACCTTCTAGGGTAACCTTAAAGAAAAACCAGTTCTTAACGTAGGTACTGCTTTTCTTCCTTTTATAGCTAATGTTACAAATAGAATTGAAAAAATCCTAACTAAATATAGCATTAGGACTATTTTTAAACCTACAAGAAAAATTAAAGAGCATTTAAGATCACCTAAAGATGCGTCAAACCCTTTATCATCTTCTGGAGTGTATAAGTCCCTTGTTCATGTGGAAAAGTCTACATCGGAACCACAAAACGTAGCTTTGATACAAGACGCAAAGAACATATGAGATTTTATAGATTAGGTCAACCAGAGAGGTCTGCTGTGGCTGACCGTGCCCTGAATAATCTAAATCATGACATTCAATTTGACAATATGGAAATATTGTCAAGACAAACTCATTATTATGTTCGTTTGCAACGTGAAGCTATTGAAATATATAAACACCCTAATAATTTTAATAGACAAGAAGAAAATCTCCGTTTAAATAGGTTTTGGCATCTTATAATTAAAAAAAGGCATAATGATACTTCTTAATATTGATTTTAATTTTAACTTTTGGTATGTCTAGGTTTTTTTTCCTAGACCTTGAAGCAAATGCTTTACCAATTATATGTTAAATTACCACAGCACTATAATTTAACATAAGTAGTTGAAATTAAATTAAAATTAAAAATTACAAAAAACGTTTTACATTATGCTTTTCATTGTTAATAACACTTCCAATTATTGATAAAGATATTTCTTTGTTAGATTTAACTGGGTTATTTTATTTGATGTGATGTTTGGATTTGTGAATGCATTTATCATTTTCAAATTGAAGTTTTTCACAACTTTGCACTTACATCATAACTCGATTAAATTTTGTTAAATGTGTTTTTGGCTGACAAATTCCATTGTTAGCTTTCGTCGTAGAGTGTGTTCTGGTTTATCATCTTTAAGGCAGTTTAACAATATTTAATTTTTAATGACCTCTAGTTATTCTTTATTAAAATTTGAAATTTAATTTTTAGAGTTGGTTTTATACGTTTCTCAAACTGTCGTATTAATAGCAGGCTGATGTTTATGTTTTAATTTTTCAACTTTGACAAAATTGTTTACAACATCTTTAACAATTTTTACAAATATTACTACTGACGAAGATAACTGTAAGTGTTATCGAAACGTTTAGATTATATAATTTAAATACACCATTAAAAACCCAAAAAATAAGTATTTTATTATGAGTGTTAATGGTGAAAGTTTACATTTTGATATGAAAACACACAGACTCAGTAATTACAAATTATAATTCTATTGAAACAACAATATAAGTTTAACATTACTGGAATTAAATTGATGGTACGTAATGCATATATGTGTATATATATATATATATATATATATATATATATATATATATATATATATATATATATATATATATATATATAGGGTGAGGAAACTGTCTGTATTTGGTGGATAATGGGTCGGATATTGAAAATAAATAAAAATTGTTTATATAAAAGTTGTTCATAGCCAAGTTAACATATTTTTGAGCATAGAGGGTGTTTCGTTCAGGCCAGGGGCAACCAAACTTTTCTATTTTAAATGGAACACCTTGTATATTATTGCATGTTCTGAATGTTCGTTTCATTTTAGATCAACTGTATGCATCACATGTAAGCTCTAAAAGGACGGTTTCCGAGTAATTCGACTTTTTTTTCTAAAAATTGACGTCTGTTGCGGTTTTTAAAAAATCAAATATCTCAGGAACTGTGTAACTAAGAGAGGTGGTGATTGAACTATCACATTAAGCAGGAATTGGTCAAACTTGTCCATCTGTGGAAAATGGTACCAAAGACAGGGGGTACCAAATAGAGGGCGCCGAATTTTAAAACATTCAAACATACGTAACTCCATTTTTTTAAATAGAACCCTAACATTTTTTATACACTTTTTAATTCATTTTTCAATTGTCTTTCAAACATTCATTATATTCCCTATACCTAACTTTAACCGTTTTACTGTTATTTCAAGTTTTAATATTATTTTAAAATTTTTTCTGTGTACGACGTGGTAGGCGTTTAAACAAATGAAGGACAAATGCAAAATATTTATTCTCTGAAAAATTTTCAAAACTAGGATTAAGGTGTTGAAAAGTATATACAAAATTATACTAATGAAAGGTTCAAAGTATCTGTTGAATGTGAACGCCTCCGTTTTGTGAACATAAGCGAATTAGCTCGCGAAAAGAAATTTGTACAAGCGCTAACATTTCTAGCGTAACCTGTCTGAAAGTCTGTGTTATGCGCAGTTTCATGTTGTCAGAAGTAGTTGGTGGTTCCTGATAGACCAGATTTTTCACATAACCCCATAGAAAGAAATCTAAGGGATTTAAATCTGGCGATCTTGGCGGCGAAGGAATCGATCCCCTTCTTCCTATCCATCGTTCATGGAATCGTTCGTCTAATAATTGTCTCGCAATAATACTGAAGTGTGCAGATGCGTCATCCAGTGACAACTACATGTTTTGTCTTATTATTCAAGCTACATCTTCTAAAACGTGGTATTCAAGAAATTGTGAAACATTTGATTAGTCAGAGTGTCATTAAAAAAATGTGGGCCATTAATCTGAGTACCAATTATTTCACACCAAACTTTAATAGACCACTTATTTTCACTATAACATTCCACAACAATGTGCGGATTTGCATCGAAATAATAATGATAATTATGTCCATTAACTAACCCGTTATTATGAAACGGTAGCTAACAGAAGATGGTCAACCCATGAGAGATTTGAAGATACAGTCATACCTAACAGAGTAATAGGGTCTGAAAACTTAAGAACTGAGCCATTCATACTTACAACAGGAAATGATCCCGCTTTGTTAGCATTAAATTTAACTAGATTATTGCTTCCCCATTCGAGAATACGTTGAATGTGTTTGTTGATTGAATTTGCCATTTCAGCATTAATTTCTTGATTTGACATAGAAGGTGGATTATCACTATGAGTAGACTGAGATGAACTATAGTGAAGAGTGCTATCGTCAGCAAAGCAATGGATGGGGTTAGTTGTTGAAGAAATAAGGTCATTTATGTACAGCATAAAAAGTGTAGGCGCTATAACGGATCCCTGTGGTACGCCCGCGTTAATGCTAACTTCTTTTGGAAAAAAAGCCATCAACTACGACACGTATTCGTCTTTTATCAAGGAAACTAGAAATCCAGTTGATCAGCGTATCATTTAATCAAAGCGAGGTGAGTTTGGCAAGTAACTACTTATGCCAAACTTGGTCAAATGCTTTTGAGATATCTAAAGCGACTACAACTGTTTCACCGGACTGCTCTACTGTATTGTTCCAAACTTTGGTCACATATGAAAGAAGATCACCTGTTGAACGACTTTGCCTAAACCCACATTGGTGGTCACTAAGGAGTTTGTTAGTTTCAAGGAAGGTGAACAGTTGTTGATTGATGGCTTTTTCCATGATTTTAGACAAAATGGAAGTGATGGCAATTGGTCGGTAGTTTGAGGGATCGGTCTTATGGCATTTTTTGGGAATAGGTTGAACATTTGCTAACTTCTATGATGAAGGGAATTCCCCAGAAGACATAGAGATCGTATAGAACTTAGATAGGACTGGTACTATTTCGGGGGAACATTTCTTTAAGACAATAGCTGGGATACCGTCTGGGCCAGTCGTCTTATTTAGATCAAGCCTACTGTTGATCGATTCCAAAAGCTTGTACCAAAATGAATTGGTTTCATAGCGTATGAAGAAGAGTTGACTAGAGGCACATCTTTTCCGGAATCATTGAGATACTAGTTTGATGCAAATAAATCCACAAAAACATTGGCTTTGTCTACAGAAGCAGCAACTACCGATCCGTCAATAAATGTCAGGGGGGGAAATGAAGATGTTTCAAAGTTTTTACTAATGGCTTTAACTAAAGACCAAAATTTACGACTGCCTAAAGGAGATGTAGCTAGTTCATTGCATTTTCGTTGTTCGAACAACTTTTTAGTTTTAGTGATTTCACTTTTGAAGATATTTTTAGCACCAAAGTATTCTACATGACTGTCGACCGATTTATTAGATTTCCATTTAATGTAATATTTATTTTTTAAAGATATTGCATCAGCACAAGCCTTAATGAACCAGTGTTGGGAACGTGAATGGCCTATACGGTACTGTTTTTTGGGAATGTATAACTCCATTCCCATGAGGATGACTTCAAATACTGAAAGAGCGATGTCCGAAGAAAAGGGCGACTTAAAACAATATTCACGCCATGGAAAGGTTGCAAAGAAATCCTGTAAATCGCTGCATCGAGCTGACTTAAAACACCACAAGGTTCTATCGGTTTTGCGAACAACAGTGGAATTAGGTACAGTAGAAATGATTTTTATTAGACAATGGTCGGAAAGACATAAAGGCACCACAAGGTAATATCGGTAAACCTGTAATTTGAGAAACTGAATTTTGTTAGCAAGATTTTTGATATTCTGATGCCTATTGTTAGGCAACACACTTCACACTCCAATTTGGGAACAATAAGAGTATCTATTTTCAATTTTTCTTAAACAACGTCAAAACAGTGCGTCTATTTGCGTTCAATTTCTAATAAATTTAAATCTTGGTAAGGCCGAATTTTGTTATTTGTTGAAAAGAAACATGTAACTTCTTCTTTTCTAGTTTCTGGTGTGAGTAACGAACGCCATTTGAAGAAAAGCGAAGATTTTTGCGTTGTAAGAAATTTTAGATGGTCAAGATTTTTCTGTAACGTCTATAGAATTAAGATTGCACAGAAGTTATATGCAGTGGATAGTGGTTTTACACTCTTTTCCATATTTAAATTTGATACTGCATATTCATAGTGTTCGTGTCTACGGATTTTAAAAATTTCTTAACAACCGTTTTCATTGGATCAAGAGGTTTCTTTCTCTGATTGTGATTGTGGTCCTTTCGTCCCTCTTCCGTTCAATCAATGCTATAAGGAATTGTCCCACCAGTATACGAACTACTCTTTTACACCTGGATAGGAACATCCGATTAACAGTTCTACCTGACGACTGGCTATCGAGCAGGTTCTACACCAGCCCGCAGGAAGATAACTCGGTTCTCGCTAGAAGAATATTAAGGTTAAGCCACATAAGACACACGAACATTCCTTTTACCTGCGATTGATTGGTGAGTCTCTCAAATGTTTATTTACTCCATATCGTTACTCTGCATCTATAGACAATTGTTTTTAGTGCAACTTACCTGTAAATTACACATTGCTTTGTTGTTATATCTAGCGAGGTAATGTTTCTGAAATTATAAAATGTTAACTTAACATTTACCCTCATTCCTATTTACTGAAGTGGTCACTTTTCCTTTATTATTTTGTTTTTTTTCAGTACTTTACTGAGAACCCTTTACTAATTAAAATTTGGGAATGTAAATTGAATTAGAAACAGCTGTAGTCAGTTACATCTGATCACTCTAAGATTGTTCCTGTATTTAAGATAAGCAAATTATATAAGGAGATCCGCATTCTAACCGAAGACTGATGTGCTTGTAAATTAAAACGCTTTATACTGAGTAATTCAAATAATGAGTAAATACTGCTAAAAATTACATTGTTAAAGTTACCCTTTGTATTCTATCATTTGCTATGTATTAATATCTAAACTTCAATTGTTAACTTCTAACAAATGTTATCATATATATAGGGGAGTTACTAGTAATTCATAAATGTGAATATTTTAGCCTTCAGCTGGAATTTTCTTATTCGTTTTTTGTTTGCTGGGTAAAGCTTTGTCAACATTAAAGCAAATTCTAATTTATGCTTGTAGTTTTGTGGTTAACAATAGTAGCAGACTATCATTTTTATATGCGTTGCTTGCAAATTTTCCTTTACTTTATTTTATTTTTGTGCATTGCTGGTTACTTATTTTCAGATTTAAACCTCTTTATGCAATGCTAGACATCTGGCTGATATTGTTGGTTATTTATATGTAAGGCAGGTTATGATACGGATAATTTAAAACCGTGACCGCTGTTGTAAGGACAGCTCTTCCTACGACTACGGTTTCATTTTGTTAGGTTGCATTTACTTTTTATTTTGTTTCTAAATTCAACGCTGGATGTTACACTGTGCATAGAAGGCGTCGTTTCATTATACTGTATTTTTGATTCAATCAAATTTTGCTTTCTTTATTCTATTTAGCCGAAGCTCTAGAAAAAGGTAAGTGTGGTACAAATCACAATTTTTTTTTACCAAATTTTTGATAATTAGTATCAATACTGATTATATCTACAACGATTAATCCGATTTGTGTTACTTTACTACTGCGGTTTAGGAGCGATATCTTAATCGAACCTATTTCCTTCTGTTGGACTGTGTCCAACCGTATTTTTTTTAACTATAGCGTCTCGCTTACTGTGTCGTAGCGCTTTTCTTGATCTAAGGGCAATATAAACATAAATCAAGTGGTGTCTTTTTAGTTTCTCTGTGTACCTACGCCAAACACACGCCCACGCATCCAAGTGCCTAACCGACAGATTGAGCTACCGGACTGATTCTTTCTAATTGTTACGACACACCTTTTACTTTTGCTATGACCGTGACTTTGTACATCTTACACTGTTCATAAAACGAAATTGTAAAATTGGGGTTCCGTTCGAAATTTATTCATCAGCAACTGACAGACATTTGCACGTGCCTCATAATCGGTTGCTAGTAGTTCCTGATATAGTTGAACTTTTATATGGATGGAAATGGTTCTTGTTTAACATTCGACCAACTGATCTAGAAGAAATTCCCAAATAAGAACTTAATGTCCGTTGACTAACTTGTGGGTCATCAATAACTGTAGCCAAGACCCCATATTCATTTTTCACTGCTTTATCTCTGTTACGAGCAGTGGAATTTAGATTTCCTGCTGAACAAAATCTTTCTAATGTCCACCGAAAACTTTTTTCTTGCCTTCTATCTGGGAATCTTTCTTTATAAATTCTTGATGCCGCGCCTGTCTTAGTTACACAGTTCCTGAGATATTTGATTTTTTAAAGACTGCAACAGACGTCAGTTTTTAGAAAAAAAGTCGAATTACGCGGAAACAGTCCATTTTAGACCTTACATGTGATATATAAAGTTGATCTAAAACGAAACGAAAAATCAGAACGTGCAATAATATACAAGGTGTTTCATTTAAAATAAAAAAGTTTGCGCCTGTCCTGAAGGAAACGCCCTGCATATTCAAAAATATTTTTACGTGATAGAAAACTTGACTATGAACAACTTTTATACAAACAATTTTTACTTATTATTTTATTTTTATTTATTCTCATATTCGTTATACAATCTAAACGTTTCGATAACACTTACATTTATCATCGTCAGTAGTAATACTGTTTCAAAATTGGTAAAAGCGTTGAAACAATTTTGTGAAATTTGAAAAACATTAAGTCTGCTATTAATATAACAGTTTGATAAACGTATAAAACCAACTATGGAATACAATTTTAGTAAAGAATAACTAGATCATTAATAAATTAAATATTGTTGAAGTGCCTTAACCATGGTAAATCAGAACACCTTCTAACGGTCCAAGGCTAACAGTCAAAAACATCATACCCAAAAAAACAAATTTTATTTAAATTTAAATCTATTACGTAAAGCAAAACCTCCAAGAGAAGCTTATCCTGTCGTCAACACCGTGCTTTATTTGATCTTAAACGTAACGAAATAATAATATTACAATCAGAAAAAAGTAATGCAACTATTATATTAAATATGAATGACTACAACATTTAAGTATAACAGCTATTGGAACCACAGGCATCGTTAATTACCAAAGAGATCCTACAAAAAAGTTTCTTTTAGAAACTAAAGGATATTAAATTATTATCCATTCCTGAAGGAATAAAACAGAAACTCTGAAGCTCTTTCACCGAAACTACATGGTTTACTAAAAATCCCTAAACCTAATGTTCCTTTAAGGTCTAATGTTATAGCAATTAGATCCGCTACATATATGTTTACCTTAGCTCAGAAGGGGAGTGTTATTTGATCTATTCGCACAAAAAGTCGTCAGCAACCACTCATGAGCGTTAATGCGCTTATCGTTAATAAATCATGTGAAAATCTTCCATGTCACCGATATCGTCAGGTCTTAAGCATATTCATAATTTACAACTAGAAGATCCCTTATTCTACAATCGGGACTATATATATATATATATATATATATATATATATATATATATATATATATATATATATATATATATATAGTAACAGAGTATTCTCAAGTCTTAGATATTCTTCGTGGATAATGTGGTTTTTTCATGTCCTACAAGAGAAGCAGCTAGTAGGCTCAAAATGCAAATAATTTCGCTACTACAGTGTGGGGGGTTTTAGAAATAGACAAGCAATGAATTTTTTTTGCTATCAAATCTTCACGAGTATCACGGTCGACTGATGCACACTGATGGTACATCTTTAAAAATTGTAGGATTAAAGTGGGCGCCTTCTTCAGACTCGTTTCGCTTTAATGTCCAACCACCAAATCCAGTATACATCGTCTTTCGACTTTAGCTCGTATTTTCGACTCCCAATGGATTCTGTCTCCTCTGATCTTTTAATTAAGCACCTGATTCATCAAATCTGAACTTAACAAATTGGGACATTATCCTATTGTGGAATAATTATCAGGAAGACTTTCACTGTCTCCAAATTTGTTTCATACCAAGACAACTAGCCCCTAATGTAACATTCCATAGTAAGCTCCACGGCTTTGGTGATGCTAGTGAGGTTATTATGCCGTTATTTATTTTGTTTTCACTGATTCCAACTGTGTAATCACACCTTATTTCATTTATGCTAATCCAAAGTTGCGCCCTTGAAGAAAATTTCGTTGCCCAGGTTGGAGCTCTGTGCTGCTGTCTTAGCCGCTCCTATATTCTGTGAGTATTTAATAAAAAATTGTCCTTTTCTAGAATGTCTTGTTGGATTTCCAAGTAGTCCTAGCTTGGATTCAATCGAAAACTCATTGTTGGAAGACTTTTGTTGCCAACAGTTTCGGATATTCTGGAACAGTCATCTTCGGCTAACTGGCACTACGTTCCAACCGAACAAATCCCTGCTGATGTAGGCTCTCGTGTGCTGTTACCTAGTACGTTATCGAATTTTCGCCATGGTGGGCGGAACCAAGATTTTTTTTCTTCTCTCACACTGGCCGTTTTCCGATTGATTTTGTCCAATTTTTTCGCATCAGACACACTTTGCAAGAAACGAACGGTCACTGTTTCATTGACGACCGCGGCTCAAAGTTTTCTTGGCACACTCTTAGAAAGGTTGTCTTCACTAAGAATTGTACAGCGTATTATCGCTTATTCAAACCGCTTCATTTTCAATTGTAGACATCCTAATCAAAAGGTAAACGGTTGTCTCACCTCAGGGGAACTACATAACGCTCTTTTGTTATTTTCTAATCGAGCTCAAGGACTCTTTTATGCGAACGAAATCTTAAGGCTTACCCAGGACAAGCAGCTCAAGGAATCTTTTATGCGAACGAGATCTTAAGGCTTACCCAGGACAACCAGCTTCCAAAGCAGTTTCAGAAGCTTGGCCCTTTTCTTGATCAGAATCATTTAATTCGAGTGAGTGGTCAGCTGCGACATTCTTTAATTCCTTGTGATCGGAAATTTCCAGTTCTTTTTCTATCACAGTCTCAATATACACAAAGTTTTATTGAATTCACGCATAGGGAGTATATTTATGCTGGGCTCAGATATTTTAGATAATGTCTGATAAATGATGAATTAGGCGCATACTCAATAAGTGCGTACAGTGCTGGAAAACCCACTCAAAACATGTTTCGTCCTCTAATGGGTAATCTGTCAGCTGCTCTCATGTCGGAGTTAAATGTTTCTTGCATACGGGCGTCAATTTCGCTGGACTCGTTTTGCTTAACATGCCGAAACATCGTGGAGTCAAATCTTATAAGGCTCAAATTTGTTTATCTATATGCACGGCGACCAAAGTCATACATTTAAAGTTAGCCTCCGATCTTTCTACTGAGGCATTTATGGCCATTCTAAGGCAGTACCTTTCGCATCGTGGTCGATGCAAGGATCTGTATAGCGACCGGGGCACGAGCTTTGTGGGTCCAAGTCGCGTGCTTAACGAAGTCAAGAGAATATTACTTGGCATTTTAATCCACCCTCTACCTCTCATTTTGGCGGTCTCTGGGAAGCGGCAGTCAAAACGTTAAAACCTATTTAGCAAGAATCATTGGAGAGCAAAGGTTTTGCTATGAGGAATTCTTGACTTTTTTAGTATCGTTAATTCACATGCACTGACACCCATCAGTAGCCACCCAAATGTCTTGTCTTGTCTCCCGGACATTTCTTGACCCAAGACGCTTTTGGTGCTAATCCAGAACCAGCGGTGTCTCGGGTGCCAATTAACCGGTTAAGACGATGACAATTAATGTCTCGTCTTACGCAACAATTCTGGAACCGGTGGTCCAATGAGTATTTGCATACCCTCAATCAGCGGTCCATTAAATGGTTCTCCAGTCATTCACCGCTTGCAATGGATACCCTCGCTCTTAGTAAAGATAACAATCTTCCCCCACTCAAGTGGTCCATTGGTCGTGTGGTTAAGGTATAACCCGGTAAGGATAATAAAGTCCGCGTTGCATTCGTTCCCACTTCAAGAGGCATGGTGCGACGTCTTGTAAACAAACTGTGTCCGCTTCCTCTTATGTAAAAATATGGTGTATTTTGGTGGGCGGTATTTTTTTAATATTGTTTTTTTTTGTTGCTTTTAAAAATTAATATTACCCATCCTTTATTTTCTTTTCAATTTTGAATGCACTCAATTTATTAACAATGAATATTAACTCATGTGGTTATCTGCGCGTGTGTGGTTCGCTTTTAGGATGTACTAGTACGCGTGGGACATGTGTAGATTGTGGTACTATTAACTCTGACTTCAACGGCTATCGCGTACACATTTTACGTTGTATTCGTACTTATTAAAAATCAGTTAAAGTAGCGTACATCACCGCGCTATTTTAAGCATATCGCTTTGTTGTTAATTTGTGTGTTGTGCATAACTACCCATTGTGACAGCGTACCTGTTGTGAGATTACTCGATTCGGGGTTCGCGTGGTAAGTTCTGAAGGTGACCGTTTTATTAACGTAACTGCCCAGGTCCATTTTAAATCTCTGAAATTTGAATATCAAAGGTTCTAATCGTCCTTACAAAAAAAAACTAAAATGGTGTATGAAAAATAACAATTACTATAAAGTTATGAATGTGGGGTAAAATACAGTGAATCAAATCCTGCACCTCATGCATTTCCATTTTAATTTATGTGTTAAAAATCTGGATAAATAATCCGTCAATTTATACAAATGATAAAATACACGCTCGTTAAATCTACTACCCACCTATTTGGATGTACAATTTAATTGTTACTAGGCAATTTGCTTGAAAAATTAAATTTTGAGCAGTATCGAAACGTAATAGGTAGAAAATAATTACAAAACGTCGCAATTACGACGTTGACAAATCATGTTCTATAATAATTATATAATTCCAGAACCCGGATTTTAGCGTAATTGTAAATCTCATAAATTAATAACGCTATTCTTTAATGTTATGCATTTGGGAGTAATAAAGCCACAACTTTATATTAAAATATTGAAATAAACAGTAAAATCCGTAGAGCATAATTTATAAGTTTTAGTTCAGTTTACCGTATCTCCATTACAAATAAAATTTATTACCGAACCAACACACGTAATGCGTTCCACTTTGATCAAATTTATAATTGTTATACGAAAACGATGAAAAGTTAGCCTAAATTCGGAGACAAGCTTTTACTTTGAAAATACCATTAATTATAATAAAAATGTTTATAAAAATTATTTTTTAAACGGTAGATATTTATTTGTAAAAGGATTTAGATTAACGTAATTATTTTTTGATATTAGATAAAGTTGCACACCGAGTGCAATTTAGTGTGAAAAAGCAACAAAAATGTGAAAATAATCTGCAGTTCGTGATAAAAATGCACAGTACAATTTAGAGTTTAAGATTGGTATAATTTAAATTCATTATTATTATAATTTTAGGGGCTAGTACTTCCCTCCTGTGGTTTGGAAGTTTTAAATTGCTTTGCTCTTATGCAAATTTTCAATTTTTCTCTGCAAACTGAAAAGAAAACGTGGTTTTACATGCAAATTGATCTAGATTATGCATACTTCACGACGCTAGTCAACTATGATGTCGGTGAAAAGTTTTAACTTGCATTATAATGTATTATATGGATTTTTTATGTCAATTTTTGCACCAACCTTTGAAATAATATAGTGTTAATACAAAGAAAAGTTCTTGTTTTTCTGAACAACGGCACAGAGAGATCATAATTGTTGATTTTGCAATAATTTCAGATTATTTACATTTACATATTCTTTTGCTAACATGTTTCGTTAAAAAGTCAATTTAAAGTCCTTCATAGCACACTTAATAATACTTTGATAATAACAGATTTTGCTGTATTGCAAATATTCAAATGCAAACTTAAAAAGATACCCTCTTGTTTACAATGTTACATAATACCTTTAAATCCATTAATGGTGTAGGACTATATTAAATATATACCATTACCATTTTTTGATTGAACAGATATATGAGTGAATTAAGCCAATGGGAAATCCTTAAGGATAATTCATTAGCCGGATGGTAATCAAAATATAAAAAAAATAATCGTGGTGGAAGAAAATTAACTTTTGTTGATATTGAGGAATATAATTATAGAAGATTGTTTTTGGACCTTGCAAATAAGAATGCAATGTAATTAAAAATTATTAATAATTTTATTACATACATAAATAAAAGTTTACCTCGAATAGGATTCGAACCTACAACGTGTACTTTGCTAGAGTACCGCGCTAACCAACTGCGCTATCGAGATTCATGCCCAAATCGATCTAAATTTTGTGTGTATGTATGTAGAACTGAAGTAAATTCTAAATATAATGAGATTACAATCAAATTACTTATATTAATGGAATGTAAGCCTGCAATATCGCAAGAATTCACGCATACCAGAGCAACTTGACCAATATTTACGTTATAACTTTTTGCTATGAATAACAAAAACATATAATAATAAGAATGTAATGCTTCTGTGTATTACACTATAATAGCTCTAGACTAATTCACTTTATTAGATAAGATTTAAGTCCAAACATGGCGGGCGGTGAGGATTCAACCTCTATTAAGTAATCGGTTTGTTATAAATTATCAGCAATTGAACGAGTAAAATGCAGTAATTGTGGGAATAACTTTCATACAAGTTGTGCCAATAAAGGAAGTTTATTAAAAATTGACGAAGTAACAGTTGTTTGCAGTGATAAACCAATATCAACAGAATTACTGAAGATAAACGACGCAAATGATTCTACTTTAAGTGAGTCTAATCATACAAACCTGTCTACTAATTAAACTAATCATCAGCAAAGAGGAAACCATTAAGGAAAAAAATAAATTAATAAAATCTCAAGAAGATCAAATTACTGAACTAAAATTTAAAGTTAACTTTCTAGAAAAAACAGATACACCTTATTTTATAAATTCTGGTACCCCTAAAATGGTTAAACCTTATTCAGAAGCGGCTATTAAACACAATTCGCAAATTGTAAACAAATCTATCAGTTCTCGAAATCACAATAAACAGAATATTATCATCGATAAAGAACAGGCTGCTGATTGCACTATTGAAAATAGAAATCATATTTGTGATGGCTCTGTTTCTAAAATAAATGCAAATACTGACGTAGTTACTAAACCATAACCTGAAAAACTTATCGTAAGTATTAATAAAAATAAACAATTATCAGGTGTACGAGTATATCGTCGCTATTCACATAATAAAAAAAAACGTTACTACCGGTACCAATTCAGATAACAATTTTGATATACCAGCAGTCCCTCAAAAGGCCTGGGTGTTTGTTGAAAGAATTCCTCCATTTGTTACAGATATGATTAAACACGTTCAAATTATTACGAAAGACAAGAATGCCAAATTAGGAATCAAAAGTAAAAATTCATGTTTTAGGGTTAGCTCAGATATAAAAAGCAACAGACCTACTTATAGAGCCTAAAAATTGGCCAGATTATGTACGAGTGTACCGCTACAATTTTAGATTTGACAATCATAAACAGCCAAACAATTAAGAATTTTAATACATTTTTAATGACATAATGAATTCAGAAATGATTTTTTTTCAAATCCCAAGACAAATTTCCAAGAGGAATATTTTCCAATAGGGATGGATTTGATACATGGCCGATAAAGGAAAAACTTCCTTTTTTCATAAGCTTCACAACGATATGAAAAAAACTTATGGTTGACGTACTAATTACTGAATTGTTACAGGAATACACCTCAGGAAAAACGTTTAGAGCATAAAATTACCTTCAAAAATATGGTAGAGTGGATGAGAATTGACGATTTGTCCCTCACTTTTCAATCAATCTGTACATTTACGGCAAGAAATACGTCTCCTTTACTGATATCTTTTCATCACCGTAGCAACGACTTGACATTAGTAAGTTAGTTGTCAAAATTTGTTTGCTATTACAGTTTTGCTGATTTCAATACAAGTTCTTTCTGTTGTAGTGATATTGTAATTTAGTTTTTGAGTCGTTCTTGTTCTTGTTATTAATATTGTTCTTGTTCGTTTTCGTGTTTTCCTTCCTGAGTCATGTTTTCAAATGAAGAATATGCCGATATTCGTTATTATTATGGTGTATGGAGCTTAGATGCCTCACCTGTATATATATATATATATATATATATATATATATATATGTATATATATATATACAGGGTGAGGCATCTAAGCTCCGTCGGTTTGTATACGAAAAATGGTAAAATATTTTTGAAATAATTTTTTTTATTATCGTGCAGGTTCATTAGGAGCACGTTTTAAAATTATTTTCGAATATGCAGGGTGGTCCATAAAAATATTACGCATCAAAGTTATGAAAATTTAAATGGAACACCCTATATATGATGGCATATTTCGATTCAAATGTTTTTCATTGTTTACTGAAAGCATCAAACTTTAAAATCCACCGAAGTTATTATCACATATGTATACTGGTTGTATAAAAACTCTGTTACTATTTTGACCAACATTAAAGCCAATTAACTTCCTTATTTTAAATGGAACACCCCGTATTTATCACCATATTTTTATTCTAATTTTAATTCCCTACAAAACTGCATTAGGGTTCCCTATACCTATCTCTTACAGATTTTTTGTAATTTAGGATTTTCTATTCCAAGAATAATTTCATGCAATTTGATTTTGAAAAGCAGGCTTTGACGGTCTTAGTATCACATAAAATAAACGAATTTATTGAAAAGTCATAGTTCGTGTTAAAGTTAAATCATTTAACTAATCAACTTTGAGAATAAGTTTTATTAGGTCGGTACCTACTATTTAAAATGGCTTGCTATTCTCGAATTGAAAAGTGCGACATGATCTTAGTAATTGGGAAATGCAATGACAATTGCTTGCTAGCATCTAGGGTTTATGCACAAATGTATCCTGATAGGCGTCATCCCGACAGGCGTTCATTAGAAAAATTATTTCAAGTTTTTCGAACCACTGGAAGTGTATCATACAAGACACGACAAAAGCAAAGGCCGGTTACGGGTAACGAAGAGAATAATTTTGCCGTTATGGAATATCTGGTAGAAAATCCACATACCAGTCAGCGGAGAATAAGTGAAGGATTTGAGATAAGTCAGCGGAACGTTGGTAGGATAATAAAGAATAAGTTTTATCCATATCACATTCAATTACACCAAGAACTTTAAAAGTGGATTACGATCGAAGGCTTGCATTTTGTTTACGGGTTTTAGAAAAATTTGGTGATAATAAATTTTTTTTTTGATTTGGGCTTTTTTCAGACGAATCAACGTTCCACAATAACTATTTAGTAAATAGACATAACCTTCATTATATATAGTGACGAGAATCCTAATTTTTTTAGAACTCACGATAGGCAACACAGATGGTCCGTAAATGTGTGGGGTGGTATAATAGGAACACATGTAGTAGGTCCGTTTTTTTTTAATGGCAATTTGAACGGTGATATGTTTCTAGAATTTTTAAGAGGAAATTTGCCTGTTCTTTTGGAACACATAACGCTTGATATTCGGCAGGAAATGTGGTTACAATTAGACGGAGCGCCGGCGCATTTTCATGCTAACGTTGGGGACGAATTGGACAGGCAATTTCCCAATAGGTGGATAGGGCGTGGCGGCCCACAAAATTGGCCGGCAAGATCCCCTGATTTAACTAGTCCTCATTTTTTCTTGTGGCGATACATCAAAAATATTGTCTACAATACACCACCAACCACACCCGACAAGGAGCGAATCAGTACAACTTTAATTCCATAACTCCAAGCACGTTGAGAAAAGTGAAGGCGTCTTTCCTAAAGAGAGTTCGTTTATTTATTGAAAGGAACGGAAATCATTTTGAACATTTGTTGAAACGTTGAAGTTGCTCACTTATCAAGGCTGTTTGTTCAATAAAACAATGTTTTTGTTATTTACCCAGTTATTAACGTCTTTCAGTCATTGATAAGCTGTGGATGTTCAATGAAACAATGTTTTTGTTATTTACCCAGTTATTAACGTCTTTCAGTCATTGTTAAGGAAGGGCTAGTCCAACGGTTGGATTATCTCGAGCAATAAAAGCTTTTCATCAAAACCTGCTCATAAAAAATCGAATAAAAAATGACATAAAATTAATGATTAAATTAGAAAATCCTAAATTACACAAAATCTGTAAGAAATAGGTATAGGGAACCCAAATACAGTTTTGTAGGGAATTAAAATTGGATTTTTGATGCTTTCAGTAAACAATGAAAAACATTTGAAAAAAAATCCTCGAGTACGTAAAACAGAAAGTTCTTTTGAATTTCGATCTACATTCTCACAAATAATGAAATATCTCGGCAACAGGTGGAGTTAGGTATAGCGACTATAACAGTAAGTGACCTTTATTTAGTCCATACAATCGAAATATGCCATCATATATAGGGTGTTCCATTTAAATTTTCATAATTTTGACGCGTAACATTTTAATGGACCACCCTGCAAATTCGAAAATAATTTTAAAACGTGCTTCTAATGAACCTACACGATAATTAAAAAAAAGGTTTCAAAAATATTTTATCATTTTTCGTATACAAACCGACGGAGCTTAGATGCCTCACCCTGTATATTTATGTGTGTTCAAATTCCCCGTATTTATTCCATTATGCCTAAACGGTTTGAGATAATTTAATTCTGCTTTCGTGAGATGATGTAGCGGTCAATAGCGCACTCTGTAATAGTTATTTACAGTTGAGTGCGTTAATAGTGGATTTTACAGTGCGGCAGTTCTTTTGACAAACTAGCCCGTGGGGCGAGTTTCTTATTAGCTGGAGCACTGTATCCTTAACGCACGAGACTTGTATTAAATTTTTTGGCCGACAACAAATGCGAAAATGAAACATAAATATAATAAAGACGTCTATTTAATTGCGTTAACATCATACTTTCACAGTTGGCTTAGCTGACCGCATTTTGACAACTTTGAATTCAGTTTTGTTGACAGTGAAAACTCAAATTAATCAAACAAAGATATTATTGTACAGATTATAAAATTAGTAAAATACAATGTCTGACAGCGACAGTTTAGAATTGACACCACCGAATGTAAAAGAGCTGGCAGAAAGTGTGACTTCGGAACTGCTGCCCCACAAATCATCACTGTTTAAGTTATCGAGAGATGGCGGTACCTTACAATTTTAACTAAAAATGTAAAAATAACGTTATTTTGGACATTTATTTCATGAGAAAAGGTGTAAAGCAAAGTTTCCTTAAACATATTTTATTATTTTGTACTTCATATATTGTTTCTATGTTTCTGAAAGCTTAAAATTTACTGACCATTTTACCGCATTGTAGCAGTGTTTTTACAATAGTGTGCGTTTCAAGAGACCAAAAAATTATTTACCTATATTTAACTATTTTGATGTATACTTCCGAAACAACAAAAAAGTTATTACATATTATGGGTTTATTATGAACCTGAAGAGATTTATGACCCATTCTATGAAAAACAGATCATGTTAGAGAAGTTCTTGTGAATTGACCAAATTACATTTTGCAAGTTGAAGCTAACCAAAAATTAGCAATCCTTATAATGGCAGATGTAAATCTGAAAAAAAATTTATTGTTGTACAGTGTGAGTCACAAATACAAAATTTCATTTATCTCATTTTTTAAATGGAACACCCTGTATTTCATTTGACCAGTCAATACAGCTTCTCATGGGCTTTCCAACGATATCCGATAGTGAATTTCTAAAATGGTTGCTTAAGTCTTCATTTACGATATTATTATGATTATTAATATTTCGTACGGGTGGTCAAGTTGTCAAATTGAAAAAAAATGCAATGTTATACAGTTCTCCCAATACCTGTGAGTGCTTTTTCATTTTTGGAGAATCCCATCAGAATTGTCTTCTGGCTAAAAATGTTTACAAGCAAATATTTCCAAGTGTAGGACATCCGCAAGTGACCACGTTTAGAAATTTGAACGACAGATTTGAATCTTCAGAGAATGTAAGTTATTGCAGCCCCACAAAAGAACCATACCCAATAAAGATGGACAAGAAGTTAAAATGTCTTACTTCATTTTCAAAAATCCACCTGTCAGCATGCGACAAATTTCAAGAGAAAACGACATTAGCTTGGGCTTCGTACATAAAATTATCAACGAAGAAAAGTATCATCCGTACAAAATTATTTTGCACCGTTAGCATAAGTAAATGTTTTACCTTCCAGAGTTATACGGAAATGACTTTCAAAATCGATTGAATTTTTGTAATTCAATGATAGAAAATATTGAAGGTGATCCCGACTTTCCACGTCTTATTTTATTTAGTGATGAAGTGACATTTAGAAACGATGGGCACCTCAATGCCACAATATGCATTATTTTGCCACAGAAAACCGGCACTGGACGATAGCAATTGATTCACAACGTCTATGGCAAACCAATGTTTGGGGTGGTATTCTAAATAACAAAGAAATTGACCCATTTTCCTTTGACGGTGTACTAACCGGCCAAGAATACTTACGATATCTGTCAGAAGAACTATCTATGCTACTAGCGAATGTGGATCTTAGAACTAGAATGGGCATGTTGTACCAGCCCCACTATACTAGAAATGCTCGAGATTTTTGAATAACTGAAGACCTCAGCAGTGGATACGAAGAGGAGAGCCGATTCTGTGGCCAGCACGTTTTCTAGACCTGTCGCCAATCATTCTTTTCTCTGGGGATATTTAAAAAAATAAGTATTTCGCGACAAGCCAATTACAGTCGACAAGCAACGCGTACGAGATGTGTTTGCAAGACGACTTCAGCTGTGCGTCGAAGAAAATGAAAACATTTATGAACATTTACTACACTTTTATTCTTTTGTAACCAGTGTTTTTTGTTTGTTAATTTGTTCTTAGGTTTATTTATTCAGTGGAGTTGTAATGTAATTCTCAGTTTATCGAAAATGAAGGCTTAACCAGTCAGTTTAGAGGTATACTATAGGGTATTTTCGGAAAGCCCATAAGAAACTCTATCGACTGGTCAAATGAAATATAGAGTGTTCTATTAAAAAAATTTTATGTTTGTGGCTCACCTTGTACAAAAATCAAATTTTCTTTATACTTACAACATCTGACAAATAATTAGAGGGTTTGTGCTAATTTTTATTTAGTTCTAACTTGCAAAATGTAATTTGGTCAATTCACAAGAAATTCTCAAAGAATAAAGAGCTAGTAACGTCGAGGTGACACGACCTACTTAGCATTCGGGAGGTAATGGGTTCGATTCCCGTTACCATCTACCTATGAGGTTTTTTCAGGGGGTTTTTCTCAAACACATGTAGCGGCATGATCACCGAGTATATTCACACCATGTTCGGCTATTTAGGCGAATTCTGGAGTAGTATTTTCCCTCTCAGAACCCTAACTCTGTTCCTTTCTGTCCTATCCTGACTAGACCCATCCTTAATCCCACCATGCATATATACCTAATGTATGTATGAATGCTGGGAGTCCATGATTGTGGCTGAAGGAGCTCGGAAAGCTCGAGCAGCCCGCCCTCCCCCATGACGGAGGGAATGAAATACGTGGACTTTTCCTTTTCCTTTCCATAGAAAATGGATCGTAAATCTCTTCAGGTTCATAATAAACCCATTGTATCTCTTGCCTCAAGTACAAATCGACGTATCGGGTATAATATACAGGGTGTTGTTTAAAAAGACGCAACTTTGGTACGCCACATATTTATGTATAGTGGTAAACATTTTTACAGTGCGCAATTGACCTCTACATCATTTTACGAAAGCAGAACTAAATTATCTCAAACCGTTTAGGCATAGCAGAAGAAACACGTGGAATTTATATATATATATATATATATATATATATATATATATATATATATATATATATATATATATATATATATATATGTATTTCACATAAATATACAGTGTTTTAGGAACAAAATTCTAGAACTTGAAGCGTTTTTGTGTGGTAGTAACATAAAATTTGATATTGTGTGGCTGACTGGATATTGGTTGCATTATCACGTGGACGTAATTTTATCGATTATTTGCCGTTAATTTTGGAATCATTTGTTAATACCGTACATATGAAATGTAGTATTATAATTCATGCAATGGAGCTTGATAACGCATAAATTCTTTGGAAAGCTTTTAGATTGCAACGTTTTTTGTTGTATTTAAAAGAATTGAAAATTTTCACAAATAGCAATCTCCTTTAGAATCCTTTTGCCTAAAAACAAAAATAAAGTTTTGATTGTTTTATCAAATTTTGATGAGAGTTAACAAATTAAGATTTGATTGACGTTATTAGTATCTATACTTAGTGGAACCATTTTACTAAGTTTAGAGGAAAATTAATTAGTTTCTTTGTAAATAAGAGTTAATTGTATAGATGTTAAATGTACGTAAAAATTGTTACTTTGTATTTAAATATAACGTAGAAAAGCATACTTCGCTCTTTATTAATACGTTGTAGGAGACGATTTCTCGGAATATTTCGATAAGAATTTTGTGTTTAAACAAAGAATTTAGTTTTAGGTATGAGGCATTAAGGTTCAGCGTCGCTAATACATCTTCAATTTACAACATATCGTTTATATTGATAACACTGGCGGTTACGAAGTGTATTTTTTGGTGACGCAATTTTTCCGACTGTTTTCGAGTTTCGTTCGAGTGAGCGCGTTTCAAGTAATTTAAATAGTCGTTTTTATGATTTAAAAATGCAATGTGTCGACAAATGAATATTTCACGAGGGTCAGAGGTAGTATAGACGCAGAGGCGTTAACAGGTATAGTTACGGCAACTTGTGAGTACCGCGGAAAGGCGTAATCGATAATCCGTGTTGAAAGAACTTCTGTTAGTTGGGACATCATCCCCGAACAGATCCTTGGAGGGATCATATTTATTCGTTCAACCATCACGCGATTGATTTATCGTTAAGCGCAGTTTGTCCAAAAAGACCTTGTTGAAAATACAAGGAGGTGTTAAGTGTTTCAACCTAGTGCTTTCACTGATTCTACGGAGTAGTTATCGCTTTTATGCGGAAGAAACCAAATGTTCGTTTCCAGCCATTAACTTCACAGTTCGCTGATAACAAATAACTCGCTGCAAATGAATAAGCTTCTCGTTCTTTTAAGAAAACAAGTGCTATTCAGAACTTTTATATAATTGGAGTATAGTTACGAAGAAACGTGGAAGTATAATTATTAATATAACGTACAGCCAATTGTAATTTTAATTTAAACGCAACTTGGAAGCGAAACATTCAGGGATTGGGTCATGTTAAAGTTTCGCAATTTCAACCTCAATCATATTACCGATGCTACCTCAGAGCACATCTTATGGCGTTCCACCAGGAAGTCAAGGTAATCATTTTTGTGTACATGTTTTGCTGTTGGATAAATTCCAATAAACTTGTGTGTATGTGTGTGTGTGTGTGTGTGTGTGTGCGTAGGCGCGCAGGCGGGCGTGCGTACGTGCGTGCGTGAGTGAGTGCGAGCGCGCGTACCTGCGTGCGAGCGGTGCGCGTGCGTGTGCGTGTGCGTATGCGTGTGCGCGCGTGCGCGTGCGCGCGTGTGCGTCTGTGCGTGTGTGCGTGTGCGCGCGCACGCGCGTGTGCGCGTACGCGCGTGTGCGTGCGTGCGTGCGTGCGTGCGTGAGTGCGTGCGTGCGTGAGTGCGTGCGTGCGTGAGTGCGTGCGTGTGTGCGAGTGCGAGCGCGTGCGCGTGTGCGTGTGCGTGTGCGTGTGGGTGTGCGCGTGTGCGCGTGTGTGCGTGTGTGCGTGTGTGCGTGTGTGCGTGTGTGCGTCTGTGCGTGTGTGCGCGTACGCGCGTGTGCGTGCGTGCGTGCGTGCATGCGTGAGTGCGTGCGTTCGTGCGTGCGTGAGTGCGTGCGAGTGCGAGCGCATGTGAGTGCGCGTGTGCGTGTGCGTGTGAGTGTGCGTGTGCGTATGCGTGTGCGTGAGTGTGCGTGTGCGTGTGCGTGTGCGTGTGCGTGTGCGTGTGCGTGTGCTTGTGTGCTTGTGTGCTTGTGTGCTTGTGTGCTTGTGTGCGTGTGTGCGTGTGTGCGTGTGCGTGTGTGCGTGTGCGTGTGCGTGTGCGTATGCGTGTGCGCGCGCGTGCGCGTGTGCGTGTGTGCGTCTGTGCGTGTGTGCGTGTGCGCGCGTACGCGCGTGTGCGTGCGTGCGTGCGTGCGTGAGTGCGTGCGTGCGTGCGTGCGTGAGTGCGTGCGTGTGTGCGAGTGCGAGCGCGTGCGAGTGCGCGTGTGCGTGTGCGTGTGCGTGTGCGTGTGCGCGTGTGCGCGTGTGTGCGTGTGTGCGTGTGTGCGTGTGTGCGTGTGTGCGTCTGTGCGTGTGCGCGTACGCGCGTGTGCGTGCGTGCATATTCTCGTGTTCATGAACCAACATCAAGGGACATTAGAGACTTTACAGACTTGTTAATCAACTATTACAACATACCCGTTCAAGACGAAGATGATGATGATTCACAGAAGAAGACCGATGAGATAGAGGAGAAGGACGCATCTCAAAACCATGATGATAATGACGAATCATAGCCGAAAAGGACCGATAAAAATGTAATTAAATAAATGGTGTATGGTTTTTAAAAATATATTTTCAAACGCTAGGTTTTCATTCAATTTTTTATTAATAATGTTGTTTCCCGAATGGGCATTCGGACCTGTTTATAAATCTAAAACCCTTTTTTGACATAAGTATTTCCACTAAGAGAGGTATTTTCGCTAAGTCAGATCTTGTGTGTAAAATAGAAACCTAATTTCATGTTTAGTAGATACAATTTGTCATTATCCTAGCTTAAATACCAGATGAAAAAAACCTGCGCTCACCGGCATATTCAACTTTTTATCGTGCTTATCATTTAATGTCAAAATCGAGATTTGTTTTTCTAGAAAGTAAACATCGAAAATTTACAATGAATGTCGATTTATTTACCTTCTTTTTAACATTAAAAATGACCCTATTTTCCTTTTTAAATATCTACTAAACCGTGCCTTAACCATAACGGTTGTAAATTTTGATGTATATCTATGATAATACCAACGAGCTCTTCATTACCTATTTATTTTAAAAGTAATTTTGTATGTATACACAATATAAATACTGTTGAAGGTTGATTTTTATAATCTGAAGGTGAAAATCATTTTAAAGTATGTTGTAAAAAAACCGTTTTTATAAATACATATAGGTAAAAGTTTGCGATGCGATCCTATAGCTGATGCGAAAGGGCAGATAGATGGGAAATTACAATAAATCTGAGAGAAATAATTAGATTTTTGCTATTCGGATCTAACTTCAAGTTTAGTTATATTTGTTATTGTATTATATAGGTATTTAGGTGGTTGAGCATTTTCAATAACGACTTAGGACGTTCAGGTTTGTTTATAAATCTAAGCGCCTTTTTGACAGAGATACCTGATAGATAAAAAAGAGTTTTTAGTGCTTTAGTTTTGTTTTAGCTGGAGGGACATAGATATGTACAGAAAACAAGACACAAGCTTGATGTTGACGTGATTGAGAAGTCCTATGCTGGTACTATATACTATTTCAAATTCCCCCACAGTTTTTCAAACACAGTTTATATAAAATATATCCCTATGTGGAGCCACCACACAAAAACATTCATTAATCCTAGAAATACAGCACTTGATGGCGTCACAAACAAACAAGTTCAAATTTCGCGCCAAGGGGGCCACGACAAGGGGGCGCAGATCCTAATACATGTTCCTATAACTGTCTTATAAGATAATGTTAGGGCCCCCTTATTAGAATACTATTTCGAGCCAAGGGGGCGACGACAAGAGGGCGCAGACCCTAACACAAGTTCCTACAGCTGTCTTACAAGTTACCATTAGAATTACTTATTAGAATACAAATCTAAATTTTCCGCCAAGTAGATTAGGTTCTGAACATGACTAAAGTAGATTTCGTTCTGAACTTGGCTAGTTCAGGGGCAGACCCAAGGCCAACTTCAATTCCAGGCTCCAAATATTATTCGTGTAGCAAAACGATAATAGTGAACGTCAAAACATTAAAATAACAAAGCAAAGAAAATTATTATTATTTATTGGAGCAAGTTGCACTATTGTGACACTTGCTATATTACACGTATACCCTGATGCAAGACATTTACACTTTTTATTTGTGCAACTCTTCTTACATTGACAGCGCACATAGCCTTGGGTTAAACCGGAGACTGAAAATTTTGCTACAGTACTTCGTAACGTTATTTCAGTGTCTGTCTTGACATTATCTAATTTGATGAATGATTGTTTGCATATTTCCAATTCGTTACGAAAATACAACTGTTTAAGAACACCATGAACAGTTCCAATTCGGTAAAATTCATCGTCTACGCTCATTATTACGTCCAGTATGTTTCTATGATCTGACCGACTTCGGTCTACGTCTGGAATGGGCACTCTCACCGACATGCCTACAATTCCTGGTTTAAATTTCTTCGTAGAAGTTTGAACCATTTCTTCCGCTTGCCTTTTTAGACTTTCGTGGCATGCGTCTCTTATCACTTTAATATTGTTTTTATTCTGACAATGATCACATACGTTTTGTGCAGAATATAATATGCATTTCTGCGACGATGATAAGTCATAGAGAGCATTTTCCGTAGTTTCAGTACCCGGGATCACTACCATTTCTTCTTGATGTAAAACTGCGGTTTGATTATTACCTTCGAGTAAAACTGAGGTTTCATTGTCATTTTCAACTAAAACTGAGGTTTCATTGTTGTGTTCGAGTAAAACTGGGGTATCAGTGTTATCATCTAGTATAACCAGCTTAGCATTTTCAATTAAACCTGAAAAATAATATGTGAAATAGGTTAAATAAGATACTTTATACGTACCCAACGACTCTTCCACAGCCACTTCATTTTCAATGCCGGGTATATTATTTGAAGAAATTGAATCTTCCATTTTCTCTTCGGCATCATTGGTAGACGATAATAATGTCTCTAGTTCTTCTTCTGTGCGTATATTTTTAATTTTTTCGATAGAAATGGGAAGGTTATTGAAACCATCTCTACACTTTACGACATATTAAGCCTCATAAGGACTGCGTCCAATTCCAGAATGAAAGCAGCTAAAAACATTTTGAATGAAGAGATAAGTACCAATGAGATCAGATACAAATTTAAAAGACCACACGGGCTCTTCTATTATTCAAAGACTGGCCTACTCACCGATTTTTTTACGCTCTATTTTTCTGAATTATTATCTTTCATCCACGACGCTAACTTGTTCTCTATGTGCTGATTCGCCCTCTCAACTGAGCCTTGTGATTACGAATGTCTAGGTTTACCATGTACAATGTGGGAGTTAGGCCACATTCCAACTAATTCTTCAATAATCTAAAAAATCAAAATATATTACATAATAATATTGGAAAAATACGTACTTGGTTTGCAAATTTTCGGCCGTTGTCGCTTTGCAACACGCAAAGGCTAAGTCGGCAAATACCTCTAATAGGTGCTCAGCTACTAATCTAGCCTGCTTTGTTTTTAGTGACCTCAACCTGACGTATTTGGTTAGGTGGTCTTGATAGACAAAAATAAATTTGCAGTCACCATCCGGTCTAGTTTGTAAGTCCATGAGATCGATTTGTCATCGAGAGTTTAAATGATTTGAAACAATTGGTTTAACAACAATACTTTTTTTAGTCTTGTTCCGTTTGAGCTGATAGTTTTCGCAAGTTTCGATGAACAATTTCACCATGTCCTGCGTTAAATTATAATACTTTTCATTTAATAATTTGGTAGTTGCTAACCGACCTCCATTCCCAGTTCCATGATGGGCGGATTTAATGGAATCATAACATTCGCTTAAACGTAAAATAATCTTTCCAGATTTTTTATGTAAAATTACATAGGATGATCCGATTCTCTGTAAATCATAAGTATTTATCACATAATAATCATTCTTATTACTACTGTCAGGTCCAGTTTCGCGTAATCTCTTTATATGTTGCAAAAGTTCATTGTAGTCACTATCATTCATTAATTTTGAATTTTGCGAATTTTGCTCTAAAAGTAGATTTTCAAATCGTTGCTGGTGGTTCATTTTCATAACAGATTTCTTATAAATTTCACAAGACACGAAAGTAAATAATAACACTCAATACACACATAGACATAACCACACTTTTCTATTATATTAACCAAATGGAATTGGTTAGTTTACATACTAAATAACTTGATTAGTTTACATACTAACCAACGAGTTGGTTATTATGTGTTACTAGGAACATTAAGTTCACAGTTTATCTAATTACTTGGATAGTTTGTAAACTAGCCAAAAACACTGGTTAATTTGTATACTTTTCTTGTGGTTTGTACGGTAACCAACTCTTTTTTTGTGTTGTATAAAATATATCTCAATTTAGGATCTTTCCTTCATTTAGTTCTAAATACAAGAAAATTTTAATTAATGAGATATTGGTATGAGGTAGGCAACTTAATTTGCATATCTTCATAGTGCATTCTTTCGTAAAGATTTATAATCCTGCTTTCAATTTTGATTCATTTCTTATCTGATATATAACGCGTCGGCGTTAAGTAATTCTGTTCCTATCTTGTGCACAGGACCGTATCATCTACTTCGAAATCCTCCATTTTTCACTTCCTGTTTAATGTCGAAGCATGAAGCTGCTTCTTTTTGATTTTATCTAAATTTATGTGAAAGCGCCATCAATTTGGTGGCGTTTTCTTTGGTTTTTTCTTCACGTTTTTTTTACCAATTTTTACTTTAATTGTACGTTTATCATTAATTCAATTTATAACGTAATTGAATTTTAAGTACGCATTTGATTTTATGGTTGCGTACATTTTTCGTTTTATGATTGCAATTTTTTTGAATGGATATTTCCATATAATGCAATAAGAAGTGGATTTAACAGTTTTAAGAAGAAATTTATACGGATTTTTTTAAAGATAAATTCAGTTTGGGGTGTGGCTGATCACATTATGTCAAGATTGCACCATGATGACGTAAGAATGACTTCATCCTGTTAATCTCTCCGTAACCATATTTAGATACCAGAGGTTGTCAAAAAGAAAAGTTTGTGTACAAAAATTCCTAAGGTATTTATGTAGTGTTTTATTTAGTATTTTAAGCATAATTTTAAGACCTTCATTATTTCGTCATTGCATTTAATATTCAATAAACAGTCTGTATATTGTTCTTTTTTTACATTTTTGTAAAGTCGGTTTAATTGTTCCGATGTTTCAAAAACAATTTGGCGCTCGAGATAATTTCATTATTTTTTTTACATTCTTTATTATGCATGGTAAGTGGTAATTAAGCAAATCATTTTATTTGAACCCACCCAAATTAATCACCGACACAATTAGAAGTGGTGTAAGGTTAGTATTTTTTGGATTATTTATTATTTCATTACTTTATAACTTACTTATTATTATTCAAAATTTATTAGACGTTACACACATTTTTTTTTATTACACCATAAATCTTTGTTAGTTTGTAGACTAGCTGGATAGTATACATATACTAACCAATATTAATAGCTATTTTAGCAGAAATATAATTTTCCATCAAAATAACCAGTCATTTAGATAGTTTATATACTATCTAGCTAGTTTATAAACTAACCAAGTAAACACTTTAACCGTAACATATACATTTAATCTACTTAAGAAAACTAACGCGCGGACTGACTATAGTATTACTCACCATTACAAAATTCAATTGTAAATGTATGGCATACTACTATTGCTACTATTTGAATGTTACTGCTCAATCTGTAGATACTACGTAATTTAATAAGTTTTTCAAGTGTTTCAGGTTTTCTTGATGCTGAATTTAACAATGCATAGCAAACAGGGAAGAGTTTAAATAAGTAATGAAATTTAGCCCACTGATAAACCCATTTAAGAAACATTGCGTAGAAACAGGCCCACATTTATTAAAATTTATAAAATAAATCCAACCTTAACTCGAATGCATTACTCATAAGTCATATTTTTACAAAAAATCCCTTGCGAAAAATAAAAGAGCTCAAGAATAATTGGGCAAATTTGCTTGTATCACAACGTTCATTTTTTACGAACGTCTCAAAATTTCTAGATAGATATTAATGAAGGATACATCACAATTTATTTGGTTTACAATTTTCAGGTACAAGAAAGCTTAACACTTAATGAAATTAGATTTTGTTACTAAATTCAGTAGTATCCAACCGCCTATAAAGTATACTGACAGTTATATGCATGTTTTATGATCTTATCCAATTTTGGGTAAGTGTATACGTGAAAATCTTCAGAGAGAAAAGGATTCAGTGTAATTGATATGATGATAGGCTGGCGAATTTCCTTGTTTATTTAGTACAAATGCAGATTTCACTGCGGAACGAATAAGGAAATTAAAAGCTATGCTTTGTGAATGACGTACCAGCAGTTCTCTATTTATTACAGCGTTTGCCAGCAGTAATCGATCGAGATGATTAAAAATTGAAGTAAAACAGGGCTTTGTACTTTGTTTAATATGCGCATACTGCCTTAGAATGAATTATCTTTATATATGTTTTGCATAGATCATTACGTATAAATGTTAAGAAATTTACATCACGTACCTTTGTAGAGAAATACCAAATAGATCCATCTATACACGATTTGTATACGCATAAAAGGATTCATGCTGTAAACGTTCATTACACATTACGCTATATACACACAGTGATTGGCATCTGTCAATAGTTTTGTTTAGAACTATTAACCTTAATAGTATAAAGCATTAAATATTTTTCGTTTAGTAGATGCAATTCCTTAGAAAATTAAATGAATGTGACCCAACTCAAGGTAAAGTGACAGGAATCCTACTAAACGGAATATTAAACAAAAGATTAAACAGTGAAATTGCACGAGTTTGCTTTTCATAAACAAGCTGTGCTATTTCATTCCAATTTGTTTAAGAAAGTAAGGAATGAGTTTATCTACAATTAATATTTTATGAAGATATAATCATACTAATTATAAACTGTATTAATGCCATTAAGCGCTTAGGAAAATTGAAAGAATTTAATAGTGTTCTAAATACACAGTTTAAGTATTTTGGATAGTGAACGGAGGGATATCACTAGTATTAGTTGGCGACTTTAATTTGAATTTTAAAAGTACAGTTATAAGTGCAAATTTAAAAAAAATTCTTAAATCCAATTAGTTCTTTTGGGTTACGACCGCTTATATCTGATTTTTCCAGAATAACACCTAAGTACGCAATTTGTATTGATAATATAACAGTTAATCTTCATAATGATAATGAATGCTTGGCAAGCATAGCTCTGCGGCGGAAGCAATGAAAATAAAACCCGCCTATTGTTTCGCAGTGGTCGACAGAGAGATTAGAATGAGAGTAGTCACTTGAATAGAAGTCGTTCAGTGTTCAACTTCAATAATGAAGAAAAATAAGTGACGATTACTTAAATAATACATTCATGTACTTTAAGCTGTCGGAACAGTGATTAATTTGTACCTGGATATCTCATATAATGGTTCATTAGCAATGTAAATTTTGGCAACTGAATTAGCTGTAATTCTAGATCTGTAAATGAATCAGTACATTCTTATCTTTCATTTTAATATTTTAACATTTAATTTTAAACTCGGAACGAATAAAAATACATATGTTATCTAAACAGCTACTTGATTAAAATTTAATTCACAAGGTAGAAATTCTCCTCTAATGGAACAATTACCCTTTTTTCATGATCATACAATAATAATTTTAGTAATAATTGTAATAATTGTATCGTATATTATAGTTTCAATCATAATAGATAAATTTTTAAATCGACATTTATTAGACGGTTTAACATTGAACTAATTTGAACTATTTCTCCTGCCATACATTATTCTTTATTTCCATACCTTCATTGCAACTTGATGGAATTTACTCTCCAGAAATTACAATTAAATCAAATGACCATCAATGATTTTGATCTTACGAAATATCAGATTTTAAAAATGTGGAATTCGATCCTTATACTGGGTTCCCCATATTAGACTATACAATTTAAAAGTCGAATAAAAACTTTCTAATCAAAGTAAATTAACTTTTTAATGGACTAATATGTAGCTCATTCTGTGGGATTTATGACTAAAGTAAATAACAATTCAAGTTTTAAAGATCAAGGAGGCGCCTGTCTATAAACAACGACTTAAGTGTTTCTGTCAAATATGCGTTATACGCAAACGATATAATTGCTCCAGTTTAACAATTTTCATTGCATTATGAATTATTCGATTCAAAAGCGTGTGTTTTCTGTGGAAGTCTACATTATAACTGGTTCATTTGAAGAAGTTCGGCGTGCATTTCGACGGCAGTTTGGAAACAATAATAGGGGCGATGCACCAACACGCTTTACAATTGCGGCGTGGGTTCGTCATTGGCGTGAAAATGGCTCTGTGCAAAACATTAAAAAACCTGGACGTCGAACAACGGTGCGTACACCTGAAAATATTGAACGAGTGAGAGCTGCCTTTACAAGAAGTCCTAAGAGATCGGCTGATCGGCAATCACTTGCCCTAGGAATATCTAAGGGAAGTCTCCACAGAATTCTGCATAAAGATATAAAATTTCACCCCTATAAATATCAAATGGCGCATAACCTCAGTGATCTCGACAAAGGAGCGAGGGTGACATTTTGTGAAGAATTTTTACATCAGCATCGTGGAGAAATTCATAATTTGCTAATGAGCGACGAAGCAGATTTTCATTTGGACGGTGTTGTTAACAAGCAAAACTTTAGATACTGGGGAGTAAAAAATCCTCACGAACTGTTTACCAAAAACCTCCACCGTTCAAAAGTCGTTGTTTGGTGCGGTGTAGCATCATTTGGAATTATCGGTCCTTATTTTTTTGAGGATGAAAATAACCGTTCTGTTACAGTTAATTCTGAACGCTACATAAACATGTTGCAAACGTTTCTTATCCCAGAACTAATTAGACGAGGACTAAATGGCGCCATATTATTCCAGCAAGATGGAGCAACGGCTCACACAGCCAGAAACACTATGAGAATTTTGGGAGATTTTTTTGACGGCCGTATAATTTCCCGATTTGGAAATTTGAATTGGCCCCCGAGATCTACCGATTTAACGGCCCCCGATTTTTTTCTCTGGGGATACCTAAAGCAAAAAGTTTTTGCAAGTCGTCCCGCAACAATTCCGGAGCTGAAGGACCAGATTCGAAATGAAATTGCAGGAATAAATGGAGATTTGCTTCGCCGAGTGATGATAAATTTTGAACTTAGAATTCAAAAATGCATTGAAGTCGAAGGAGGGCATTTGGAAGACATGATCTTTAAAACTTGAATTGTTATTTACTTTAGTCATAAATCCCAAAGAATAAGCTACATATTAGTCCATAAAAAAGTTAATTTACTTTGATTAGAAAGTTTTTATTCGACTTTTAAGTTGTATAATCCCTGAATTAGAACAACCAAATTTTTTTTGACTTATAGATATTGATCATCGTTTACATATTCCCTACAATTAAATTACACAAATAATTGTTTCATCAATCAGGCGCGCGTAGTATCTGCCTTTTTTCCTCCAAATGCGTTCTCTTCTTTGTGTATGCAGGAGACTGAAATTCTCACGCGCCGAGCTGTCCTAGTCAAGCTTTACCTAATAGAAAGTAGTACTGTTGATCCTTGATTGGGTCGATTGGTTTAAAGTCTTTCTTTATAAACATGTTCACACTATTTGTTGATCAACGCTTCCCTTATAAAAATGTTCTAATATCCGTATTCACAATAACTCCTGGTTTAACATGGAATTAGCTGATATAGGTGATATGCTATTGCTGGTAAAAAGTATGTATAATTGTAATATGAATAAACGATTATTAACACTATCCGCCGCTTTGCCCAAATATTATACACAGAAACCTAACATAACCAAAAAACCGTTTTATACTAACCTCATTCAAAAATCAATCAATAAGCATAAGACCAGTTGGATGTTGGTAAACAATGAATAAATCTCTACACAATTTTACGAATGCTGTTACAACGTTACGCATCCAAACCGCACAAGGTGTCGTGCAGGTTCACCGAAATAGGCGGGTTTCAAATTCAACTACAGTGGAAATAGGAGGGATCGATATAAAGAGTAAAATGATTCAAAAGTAGTTTCAAACACCTTACACTTACCATAAACCTACAACTCACAATGCTCAGTCCAGGAAAAACTATCTCTAGGCGCCACCACAATCTTAAGCTCTTCTAAAATCAATAGTCTTAGGCGGGATGTTAAATTAATCCTATTTGACTATGGAACGCAGGATTGTTGGCTAATCCTTAAAACCATTCACAACTCAAATTTCAACCACAGTCCAAAGAAATTTATCTAAAAGCTTAATAACATTTTGAAATACATGGGCCGTCGTGAACTTATTGATCACACTCTGTATGTATATATATATATATATATATATATATATATATATATATATATATATATATATATTATATATATATACAAACTTAGCGTGTCTTTAATAAAATCTTATTTATGTAACAAGGCACAATGTGTTCGAATAAATAATCAATATTAAATAAAATGACGGTACTATGTGGAGTTCCTCAAGGGAGTATTCTTGGGCCACTTCTATTTCTTATTTACATGAATGACTTGCCCAACTATTTGTCAATAGAAGACAATTGCATTCTTTATACCGATGATATTACCTTAATCTTAAGAAATAGTAATATACAACAAATAAATTTTGAAAGCAATGTACTTAGCAGTTTAGCTAATGAGTGGTGTATTGCAAACCAATTAAAGGTTAATTCCTCAAAAAGTGAACAACTTACTTTTTCTTTAAGGACATCTCTTGTGGAAACTTATAAACATGTGAAATTCCTTGGTGTGTGTTTTGATTCTAAACTACAATTTCATTTCCATGTGGAACGGATTCAAACAAAGTTGAGTAGCGACATATCTGTTTTACGTAGATTGTCTGCGAATGTTTTCAGTGAAGTTTTAAGAACTGTATACTTTGGTTTATGCCATAGTCTTTTAATGTATGGAATTATTGTGTGGGGAAATTAATCACATAGTGGTAATTTGTTTAAATTACAAACCGAGATGGTAGCGTAATAGTGGCACAACCTGCTTAGCATTCGGGAGGTAATGGGTTCGATTCCCGTTACCGTCTACCTTGTATGAGATTTTTTCAGAGGATTTTCCACGTACACATGTAGCGACATGGTCAATGCGTATATGCACATCATGTGCGGTTGCTTAGGCGACTGCTGGAGTAGTATTTTCCCTCTCAGAAACCTAACTCTGTTCCTTCCGATTCTATCCTGTCCACACCCATCCTTAATCCCACCATGCATATATAAGTAATGTATGTATGTACGCTGGGAATCCATGATTGTGGCTGAAGGAGCTCAGAAAGCCCGCCTTCCTACTTGGGGAGGGAATGAAATACGTGGCCCTTTCCTTCCTTTTTTAAACTACAAAAGGAGAGTAGTTAGAATCTTAGCTAATATTGGATTTAGAGAAGATTGCAAATCCACCTTTATTTATTTAAAAATTACTCTACCTTGTATATTCATATTAGCTTGTTTGAAGAATGCAACTAATAATTCCTCTAATTTCATTCAGCAATCTGAAATTCATTGCCACAACACGAGAAATAATAACTATCTGCGACTTCCTTAAATCACATATCATTCCAGAAAGCAATTAAAAATTTTCTCAAGTGTTATGCGTTTATTCAATTAATGTATTTTAAAATTCAATTTTGAAAATAATTTTATTCTATAAATAATTTACTTTTGTTTACGAATTTTTAAAAGTTCAGTTATATTATTGGTTTTGTTATCACGAGTGTATGTAATTATTTTGGTTACTTCACATGAATAAATCTTATTATATATATTAGTTACAAAACCATACTTTTTAAGTATCCGTCGTATACATATAAATTTATATTTCTAACCGTTCAATTTAATTCAATTCAACAAAGTTTATTAAAATTTAGTAATAATTATATATATAATATATATATATATATATATATATATATATATATATATATATATATATATATATATATATAATATATACAGCTTAAATTAAATATAATGTACAAAGTATTGTGTTTGTGTTGGTGGTGCGCTGCTCTGGAGTCTTCTTCCTCTTCAGCGCGTGGGTTGTGTGATTGTTGGGTTGTATGGTGTTGTTGTTATACCTATTGACATTGTGTTGTGTAGTTGTTGTTTGCAAAAATAGATGTGTGGGGGTTGTAGCTGTGGTATTGGTGCTGTGTGCACTGTCCCGTCGTCTCTCGAATGATGTGGTGCTTCTGCCTCGGATTTATGAAACAAGAGGAAAAACGTATGAGTTTAGTCGTCATGGTTGCCTGAACAACGATAGCGGTGCTATAGTTGTGCAGTAATAGGATGAAGTTTATGTATCGTGAGGTGGTACAGAACAATTAGGAGGTTAGGTTTAGGACAGGTAACAGTTATGGAAGTGATTACTGGTACACTTATACGAGACATCCGTTCTGTTCAGCATTCCTCACCGTGCGTGAGGATCACTACCCACAGGTCACTCACAAAACGCGCCTTCGCTAGTGCCGGTGTCATCTTGCGGATGACAGGTAGGGCCTTCGCCAAATCTAAACCTCCGAGAAACCATACAATGGCGTCGAGCCCTAAAGCGGATGGAGCAGACGTTTTCTTGACTGCGGCTCTAACCGCATTTGGTGTATCTAACGCCGGTTCGGTGTTAAGAGGATGTTGCTGTCGGTCTGCTTCCGCTGGAGCTGCGGGAGACGTGAGAACTTCGGACATCCCCGGAAGTTGGCGGAGTGATCACCACCGCAGTCACTCACTTACTCTGGTCGGTGCGAGGTTTAGAGCAATCGCACTTGATGCGCCGTTCTACAACAACGTTGTGCGTGACGGAATCCCTGCGACACTCTCCGATGCCGGATTTACGCCTCAAGTCTTCGATGGAGACACGAAGCCGAACCACGTACTCCATATATCTGATCCTCCTTACGTCCTCTGCTGTTGGGAGCGTTATCAGTAGAAGCGGGATCGTTCTTCCTTCCTCCTTCATCCTGAAACAATTGATATCGCGTTCTTATAGGTCTTTGTAAACTTCCCTCCCGGAGACTTCCACAGGTACTCCCCGTAGAACCACCTTGAACGTACGTTCACTCGTTGCCTGATAGGTATGGTACTAAGTACCATGCCTATTCATATAGCGCATTAGCCTACCACGGTCCTTGGCTGTAGCAGGCTGTATCCTGAATCCATCGCTGATTGCCTTCGCTCGGGTGAAGGAGATACCTCATCCGTCCAATTTCCCAGAGAAGATGGCCCAGTTCTCCTTCTCGCGAAGGATTACCGGTGGCACCCTCTCCCTGGTAACGGCGGCTTCCATTGTTTCCGGGCGGTCCGGAAATTCTTCATCGGGCCATGACTAGTGCTCTGCGGCGTCGTGCATCGGTGACGCGGCTACTACGGTTACGGTAGCCGGAATCTCTTCTGTCTTCGCACCTACGGTTTCTTGTTTTGCCTCTTCCTGTTGTCCTGGCTGCATGACAGGTCTAACAGCGAGGGCAGGGCAGGCACGTTGCTCGGTGTCGGTGCTCCGTCCAACGGTGGAAACTTTATGTTACTCGGTAGCGTGGTAACATTGTAGGTCTCGGTCTCTTGCGCTCAACTTGGCTTCGTGATACGATGCTGCTAGAGGCTGGTCGATTTATTCTTTTTAAAACGCTTAAGCATTTTTTGCTCACTATTCTGAACGCAGACAGCGAATAGTTTTTGCATCATCGAAATACTCGTTTGTTGCTGAAAAATTTAATACGGAACGATCAATGCTTTTATAATAGATAACACCTATATATTTTCTGGATACTTTATCTTTAACATAATCGTATTTAAACAGCTGTTAATTTGAATCAATTGTAATAATTTAAATCTGGAATTTCTACCTAATAGATATTCTGTAATCAGTGTCTTGTATTTGATCGACTGTAAAATAGTTCAAATCACCAAATTTTACAAACGATTTGGCCCATTTTCGCAATTAGATGTCGATAATTAAGCTCAAAAATATTCAAAAGTCACTTCAATTACTAATAGATATAACACGTTGTGCAATTTTACACAGGTTAATGCTAAAATTTTATCTCAGCTGACAAAAGTAAATTAAATAATGGGTACATATTAACCAATTTGCAAATGTAAATATGTACAAACAGGTGGCTTCAAAAAGCTCAATAAAAACCATTTCTTACAGATTAAAAGTTCCCCCAAAATCTTATACACTAAACAAATTAAAACAGATAAAGTTCGATTTTCCTTTTACTTATAATAAGAAATTATTAACTCAGCAAGCAAGAATGAACTTAAAAGGTAATGGTACTTTTATCTTTTAAACAAAACCTAAAACTATTTCTTACAAATTACGTTAGCTAATCCTATGTTCGTGATATAGTGAACTCCATACAGTTGGCTTCTCTTTTTAAATTTGTACCCACACTGGCACAAAGCACAGAAGACGGCCGTACTGACTGAATAATCCGGCCGCTAAATTCACTAACGAACGCAAATTCAACGTAAACTTTTATCACAATAACTGTTTTCATATAAATATTAAAATTCTTGGTTGCCCTTATACCATCGATCCTTATACTAACGATTGTACACATTCAATGTCAATGAACCACTAATCTCTTAACTAAATTAACAAACTTTTAACTGTTACTTAAAGGGTAACTTCAAGCTTTCTTTTTATTATTATCGCACGCTCTATTACTGAACGCTATTAACAAAATATTTGCTGTTTTATTTCTAAATGCGCGTTTGCACTTTTTAAATCCTTGAGGAAAATCGCTATTCCTTTCTTCATCTCACAATCAAACTTATTTGTAATGTTTATATAAATTAATCCCCAAGTAGGGTTACTGCAGTCATCAATATATGCAAAACTGAATTTTTTACAAGTAAAACTAGCACTAACACATTCTAAGGTCCCTTCAAAAAAAAGCACGTGATCTACCTTTACTTAAATTCTAGCTGACCGGTTCATCATAAAATCTTGTTTTACCTGGAAATAGTTTTAATAACATAAATTACATCATTTTAGGTATTTTAAACTATGAGGTGCACTTTAAAGAGCAATAATTTTCATCCTTATAAGCCGAAATATATGATTTTTCCAAAGCCAACTTATTAAATTCAAAAATATCGCTAATTTCAAATGTACTAATCAATATTAAATTTAGTAAGGATAAAAAATGTTTTGTTAAGTTTTAATTACAAATTCGTTTACATTTTATTTACCGGTTAAAAATATTAGATCAGCTTATGCTCTTCAATATACAGGGCATGAACACAACCAGTGACGAGGCTAAATCGTATTTTCTATATTTTCCTCTCGAAAATTGTGTATTTTACAAATATTTGATTAATTTTGACTTAAAATGATGTAATTTATGTTATTAAAACTATTTCCAGGTAAAACAAGATTTTATGATGTTTCGTAATAAAAGCAGAGGGGAATAAATGGTATTTTCTTCTGATTTGTTTGAAAATTGGTATATGGGGTCATCGTTACATTTTAAACACATTTTCTTAATACAATTTTTCGATATCTTGTCAATTTGACCCATTTTGCGGCACCACAGTTAACATTTTTCAAAATTCCCTCCAAATCTATCACGTGACAAATGTCACATTGAATTTTTTGGTTGTCAGACATGCAAAAACGAACCGTCAATAGAGTTTTTCAGAAATTTCAATAATAATAAATTTTTCCCATGTGTCCAACTTTATGGCGGTCCCTGTATATATATATATATATATATATATATATATATATATATATATATATATATATAGTTAATTTCAATCACTTTGTATTTATATTAGATTGTTCCCTATCCGATTTTTGGTTCTCATGATCGCTACCGGACTTGCTGTTGTTTATTTGATAACCAAGATGTGTTAATAATTTTTAACTTAGATTCTCGATTACGAATTATTATTTTTATTTATTTGTTTTTTTTTATTTATGCTTTGGATTACGGGTTCGATCTAGTTATCTATTTTTATCATTTAAGCTAATAATATAAATTCTTGTGACAATACAAAGTTATACATTTTTTTGGATCACATCACATCATTTTAACCTGCTGTTCCAAATACGTATTTATTATTTTTTTTATATACCCCGCGCTACCGTGGGATAAAAATACGTATGTAAACCAAAAATGATAGGTAATAGATGGTATTTACAAGCTAATAATTATTACCACATCAGAGTAGCAGGGAGGCACCATGCCTCCTATTTTGTTCTTTTGCGACGTCGTTTTACCTTGGGAATTCCCAAGGCCGCCCACGTGGCCGACCTCAGGTTTGACCTTGATGCTGACCTAGGATTTGATTTTGAGGTTGACCTTGGAGCCTGAAATTTGAATGCGCCTTGGGCTTGCCCTTAGAGTTGACCTTGGGGTAGCCAAGGTCACAACCAGATCTACTTTTCAGTCATGTTCAGAACCTAACCTACTCGGCGGGAAATGGAATTTGAATAAGGGAACCCTAATGCTAACTAAGACAGGTATAAGAACTTGTGTTAGGGTCTGCACCCTCTTGTCGTAGCCCCTTGGCTGGAAATAGTATTCCAATAAAGGGGGCCCTAACGCTAACTTGGAAGACAGGTTTAAGAACTTGTGTTAGGGTCTGCGCCCTCTTGTCGTGACCCTCTTCGGGCGAAATTTGAATTTGTTTGTGTCGCCCTATAGTGATGCATGGTGTAATGAATATTTTCTGTAATAAAGGTGGCGCCACCCAGCGGTATATTTCTAGGACTAATTATGGTTTGTTTGTGGCGCCATCTAGTGGTACCCTTTTAAACTAGCGAATGTTTTCTGTAATAGAGGTTGACCGTGCACATATCTCTCTCTCTCTTCTCTCTCTCTCTCTCTCTCTCTCTCTCTCTCTCTTTCTCTCTCTCTCTTCTCTCTCGGATTTTTCTCAAACAAACAAATCAGTTAATCAAGCCAAATTAATCAAAATCAATTAAGCAAATCAATCTCAAACAAATCATGCTCGATCACATCAAATCAATCAATCAATCAGATCAATCTCAATCAATCAATCGACCAAATCAATAAATCAATCAATCTCAATAAATCAAATCATAACTTACAGCTTGCGGAAATCAGCTTACAGTTCAAAAATACTGATTTGGTTTAACCTACAGCTTGCCAAAAATCAAACACGATTAAGATACCAAATTTATATAAGGGAGATAAAGAGATAAAAGGCTCTAATGGTTTATTATACGCGAATCAATAACTACAAGGTTTAAACCCACAAATACGTACACGCATAATGTTATTAAGCCCCCTATTGTGTTAACATTTTGGTTTCACTTACTGTGTTCGGGTCATTATGACCCGGAAGCCTATAGTTGTCGTTTTATTGTGGTTAAATTGATATAACAGTAAATAATAATTAGAAATAAGATGTAGTCTTTATTATTTATTACATTTTATTACGTTATTTTATTTTTATTACATATTATTATAAATGTTATGTAAAGATCATCTGAAAAACGTTGTAGTTAGGTATATACATTTATTTGTTACAGTCTTAACAGTAATAATACACATGAGATTTACATAGGCATTTTGAGAAATTACAATATACCATATTAGTTTTATTATCATTTGAAAATTTACATCTTTTACGCTTGATTGTGGTTGATTTTTCCCTTACTTCGATATTGCTGGTTGAAGAACGTGACTTTATAACTATTTCAGCTGCAGGAATACTTCGAGGGAGACGTTTTCTTTCTTTCAATAATAGTGAGATCAAGGAATTGCCCAGTTCTTCAAAAAATAGTCGCTGTATTGTAAGTGTTCCAGCATTCCAGGTTAAAGTGACTTCGCACCACATAACATAAGCGTTGTAAGCTGAAACGTCCATAATATTGTAAAAGATAGCCATTGGCCATCTTTTAGTTTGCCATCTGCATGTGTATGTTATTATTAACTTGTCTAACGTGTCTATAGCACCTTTAGCTTTCTTGTAATCTAAAATCTAAAACGGCTCTTGGTTACACACTTCATTATCGTGGTGCCTGATGCTCATCGGCGTAATTTCTTTATTCTATTTCGGAATATAGGAAACTATCGATGTGTGCTTGGTAAAGTAAAATTTTGAAGAAAGAACTTCTTTCCTGTTGCAGGTCAATGCAGCTGGCAATTCAGGCTTATTTTTGTGAGTAGTGCCCCAGATCGTACGATGTAAAGAATTATCACAGGTTACGATGTGATCTTTTAGACCATAAGTAAGATATAGCACAACTCTTTTAACTTGACTTCTCTCTGGAGGTTCACGTTCTTTTTTCCCGTTACATGCATAAGCAGTTACAGATTTGCATATAATCCAAATCTTGACTCTGTATTTAGCAGGTTTATTCGCGATGTACTGTCTAAATGGATAAAAGCCTCTAAAAGGTACCAGTTAGTTGCTCATCCACTATTACATTTTCGTGAACATTATTGAGCTTAGGTAGAATTGTAACCCATTCGTCCCAGAAGTCCCGTGTGGTTTGGCGTCGTTGTGATCGAGTTTTTTATCGTCAAAGCGAATTATTCGTGCAATTACATGAAATCGTTGTACAGACATGGTTGCTGTGAATATTGGATGACCTACATTTCTATCCCACAGACTGGCTGTTGCCTCTCCATGAGATTTATACACTCCAGCTAGAAACAGTAGGCCAAAATATGCTTCTAGTTCAACTAATGCTAGTTCTTGAAACGTGTCCGTATCAGCTTCATCTCAAATCGTAGCTTCCACTTCATCATCCGATTCGCTATTATATATCTCGGTTTTGTACAAATGGTTTTCTTCTTCAGAAACATTAGAATCACTATCAGAAACGCGAAAGTTTATCAAGTCAACTATCCGTAAGATTCTCTCACTACATATTTTCAATAATAAATTTCAATTGTTAGGTATGTCTTACTAGAGTATAGCATCAAGTTTTATATTTACTACCAAACTAACACACAGATGCCCATTGGTTGCATTTATAAGCGGAGCCACAGGCAAGTCTCAACTTGTTTACCGGTACGCAAATAACGCATGCGATACGCGCAATATTGCACAATAATATGGCAATATTATGTAAGTTATTTATATTTATGAAAATAAAACAAAACTAATAATATACATTCGTCTATGATAATAATCTACTTTTCGTTCTTCTAATTTGAACCATATAAATCACCGGGTCATATAGACCCAAGCACAGTGAGTGTAACAAATGAATTTAAAAGAAATCTAATCATACTTTTCTAATATCTATCTAGGTACACCGTTATTAGAGTAATGAAATAAAAGTCGTGCAGTGGCAACGAAATATTTAAATAAATTAACGAATTATTCACATTAGAAGAACGCGATTGGGTCATATCGACAATTGGAGGGTAAATTAAAAAAATAGCGTAACGCTCATACCTTTATCTAATTAACTAACTAAACAAATGAACTGGGATCAAGTCTATAGAATAACAGTTGACGCTGTTGCAGAGCTGGTTTATGACGTCATCCTATAAGAATAATAATACATTAAAATCTTCAATAGTATTTTCATAAACAATATCAAGTAAAATATACATATTCAAAAAAATACGCATACCTTCAGATGTGTTTTCTTTCGGTTGTTCTAATAATAACTATATGCTGGAGAACTGTGAATTGAAATATTTTATACAGCGTATACATAGTCTCACTAAATCCGCTTTCTGTTTTTTTACTTATGAACAGTTGATATAACTGGCTATTGGTTTCCCTGTCATTAATATAGAAGTAATTTTGTAGAGTGTATAACTTAAATATATACAAACCTAATTATCTCTCTCTCTCTCTCTCTCTCTCTCTCTCTTTCGCAGACTTATTGTAATTCTCTATTTACTTTTCCCCTTAGCAGGCTCGTTCGAGCGACCTTACATATACGAATTTATATAAAACGATTTTCTATCTACAGCATACATTTAAAATGATTAACACATTGATTGTGTAAAATCAGCCTTCAGCATTTTCTTTTATATTGTGTATAAATACATACATACAAATTTCACCTTGAGATTATAAAAGCCAGTCTTCAACTGTATTTATATTGCATACATACACAAATTACTTTTAAAAACATAAATAAAACGAATAACAATTAAGAGTTCGCTAATATTATAGATATGTATCAAACATTTATAACTGTTATGACTAATGCAAGTTTCAAACTCGTGTTGAATGTAGTAAATATCTTTAAAAGAAAACAACAGGATCACTTTGATATTAAAAAGGTAAATAAAGTGACATTCATCGTCAATGATCGATGTTTGTATTCTAGAAAACAAATATCGGTTTTTGATATTAAAAAGATAAGCACGATAAAAAGTAAAATGTACCGGTGTTTGCAGATTTTTCATCTGATACTTAAGCCAGGATGATGATAGAGTACTCTTTAGTATCATCTAGCGATTTATATAGTAAGAATCGCGAAAACGAGACTATACTTAATGCGAAAGTGTAGGTAGATGGGGAATTACAATAAGCCTGACAGAGATAAGGCGTAAAGGTTATTGATGTATGCAACAACATATCTGTGTCTTTTTCTTTAAGTTGTATTTCTCCTCTATATTATTTTACATACAAGCTCTGCTGTTTGTCTTATCAGAAATACTTCTGTAAGGCCTTAGATTTTATAATCAAGTTAAGTATGCTGACAGCTTATTAAAATACTATTTTTTAATTTTCGGGTTTTTACCGATAAGAGGTTGTCACACTACCACATAAGACATATTTACATATAAGTTCTGCCTTAGCAGAAATACATCTGTCAAAATGGAGATTAGATTTATAAACATGCCCCTACGGAAGATATTCTAGCATAGTTACAGAAACAAGAAGCGTACACTATGTACAAACCTGTAGTGAGAAAATTTACTGGAAACAGATACATTGCGAGTAACATGCAGGCGGATCTTTTTTGCGATTAGAAATTGATCGTGCTCGTCTCTCTCGTTTCTCCCGTCACTCTTACTCTCTCTCTCTCTCTCTCTCTCTCTCTCTCTCTCTCTCTCATGATCTATTTGAGACTGACTTGCTTAATTGATTTTGATTAATTGGTTAGATTAATTGATTTTCTTGTTTGAGAAAAAGCCGAGAGAGACGAGAGAGAAAGATAGAGAGATATATTGTCAGGGTATTTTGAACACCCTGTATACGTATTTGGTAATTTTGTTTGTAGTCTTATGCATTTAATTAGATTCCGTATATACATATTTTTTTTTGTCAAGTTTAGTGTTATAGTGAATTTGTTTTAACGTGTGTGACGACCTTTAGGGATGGAGGTGTATGGTGAGCTTTAGATTCTTAGTTTGTGAATTATTTTTTTTGTAATTTAGGTTGTTTTTCCTTATTATTTCCCGTTTATAGAAGTTTGATTAACGCTTTTTTGTAAATAGTTGTTTCTAAGTTTAATTAAGGTTTATTTCGTTTGATTTCCGTAAAACATAATAGAAAGTTTTGTAAAAATGACGTAATTTATAGAAAGAGTGTAGACTTATCTGTGTATGATGTCATGTTAGCGACATAAAGACGCTTAAGTATAGTTGTTCAGTGTAATAGTGAATATGCTGGTTTTGAGTCATAGAGATTGCATGTGGGCCTTATTGTTCGTACTTTAAGGTAAACATAGAGAGGTTGTACACGTTACTTTTGCTGACGTTTAGTTTTTCAACATTTACCGAGTCCTTACGGACGAGAACGAATTTGTGTGGTTGGGGTACCTTATTTTCCCCTTCCGTTTTTTTAATTGGTGGAATTAAATTAGATAAGAGTTTTTATGAGTAGTGGGATTCAAAATTCAAAGATGGAATTTGTTAATAATTTTTGGGATTCAAAAACTGATCGTGCTTTCGAGTAGTATACGTTGCCGTTTAGTGTTACGCTTTAAGGGGTGGTTTAGAACGTTGAAATTTTGGACCTTGTGGTGTTTAACGAACGTACTTTTTTTGTGTAGTAAGGGTAGTTTAGCTACTCCTGAAGATTACCTGTGAAAGGGATTTATTAAAATTGTTCATCACCAAAGGATTATACCTAGTGCCGATTTCGGTTTTACATAAAGTTACCTAGAGGACATCGTCGTGTTGTATAGTGCTTCAGTGACCTCTTTGGTTCATATCGCTTCTGCGGATTTTAAAATCATCGTTCTTCCAAGTGCCTCTTATTTACCGTACAAAGCGTGTTTAAAGATAAAGAAACTTTCGCAATACATTAAAAATTATATTTAATTAAATCAAGTTATTAACATTTTGGATTATTAGTGGACATAAAACCAATTAAAAGCTAAAAGTTATCAAGTAATTGTGAACGCTCAAATTATTATTATTTTAAAAGAAGTTTTGAATTTATGCAGTAACAATTTAACGCGAATCAATCCAAGAATTGTTTGTGTATCATAGAACAATAGTCAACATTTCATTCATCATTTTGCCAGACCAGGAAGAGTTCATTTCCGTCATAGCCGTAACCGACCACCTGGTTATCTTCCACTTATATTGTAACACAGAAGAGGTGTAATTCTAGATCTTTAATGTAACATAATATTGTTTTTTTATTGAATATTTCAAGATTTTTTGTGTGTTTCGATTTATTTTTTTTATGTGTTTATGAAAGTTTGAAAGCGGGGTCATTTTTTTTGTTAAAATAAGTTGTTGTTTGAAATTGTTTAGCGTAATTAATTATAGTTTTGACGCTCCGCCTTCACACTTTTTTATTTTGGTATTAAAGGGCAATCGACCCTATTGTAGTGTGGGTATATTATCCATGAATTATAAATATAGGTTAAACGATTTAGACTGGCGTAAAAGCAGTATTCTGATCAGACATCCTGTCGCCTTTTAAGCATTTATTTTTTTGTTTATACGCATTATCGTATGTTTACATTTTTTTTTATATTTATCATTTTTATTATTTTATTATAGTTTTGTTAGGTTTTACAAATTTGTTTTGATTCTATGGAAACCCTTTTGTGTTACATAAGAGTTTTTTTTTTGCAAATTGCAAGTTACCGGTGTTTTAGTTTTTAACGTAACGAGGTTAGTTTTTTTGCTTTATTGAGTAATAGCGTTCTTAATATTTAGTATTTTATTTGATTTTTAGTTGAGTATTAATTCAGTTTAGAGTTCATTCTATAGCTTATTATTTTTTGTTGTTGTTTTGTTTTGATTATTATTTAATGCCTAATTTATTACACTGAGGTGTAGTAACGTAACGTTATTGAGTGTTTATCACGCTTTTATTTGACAAGCGTGTAGTGTTTTTTTGAAGCCCGATTTCAGGTAGTTTGCTGAGTTGCTGTCCAGCACACCTGGGATTGATTGCGGATAGGCAAGCGTATGTTTTTTGTATGTTTAGACACGCTATGTACTCGTAATTTTGGCACGACGACCCTTATTTTGACTACCAAACATTCTGGCGCCTAAACCGAATTGATTTTGTCTCCATCCCCTATTGTGACTTACGTACGATTTACTATTCTGGATGCGCAAAATTTTTCAACATCTGACCTACACCCATACGCTGGCTAGTCGGGGCAAAAAGGCCAATTTATCTGTAATCCCGTTCTACCACCCGTTTATACCGTTACAATATATAAACAGTGGAAACGAGAGAGAGAGAGAGAGAGAGAGAGAAAGAGAGATGTGCTCGATCGACCCCTAATCAGTCTTAGAAATATACCGCTAGGTGGCGCCACCTTTATTACAGAAAATATTCATTAGTCCATATACCACTAGATGGCGACACAAACAAAAATTTAAATTTCGCGCCAAGAGGGCCATGATAAGAGGAAGCAGACCCTAACATAAGTTCCTATACCTGTCTTAAAGTCAGCATTAGAATTATTAGAACTATTTACTATTTCCAGCCAAGGGGACCACGACAAGAGGGTGAAGACCCTAACACGAGTTCTTATACCTGTCTTACAAGTTAGCATTAGGGTCCCCTTATTCGAATTCAAATTTACCGAGGAGCAGGGTAGATTTTGAACATGACTAAAAAGTCGATTTGGTTCTGACCTTGGTTTCCCAAGGCCAACGCCAAGCGCAAGCCCAAGGTCAATTCCAATGGCTGACTTCAAGACCAGTCTCAAGGTTAAACTCACGGTCAACGCTCAAGGTCAAACCATGCTCTCCACGTGGCCGTCAAGGTCAAATTACGTCCTCCACGTGGGCGAGCAGTGGTTACAAAAATAAGTGAAGGGGATGGTGCCGTCTTTCTACTCATCAGATAATTAAACGTGGCCCACGTAAAAATACAAACCAAGTATCATTAACCAGTAATTATAAAATTGCATTTTATGTACCTATAAGTATTTCCCAATAATCAACCACTTATGGCAGCCACTTTCACATGTGTGATCTGACTAATAGAAGGTGAATACTCGTAAACAGTAATTAAATAGTTGGGCTTTATATCAAGGTATATCATAGTATTTCTCAATAATTTTAATTTAATTATGAAATTATTATACCGAGAATATGGGATTAATATACAAATTATTTACTTATGAAGTTCACTCATTTTATAAATAATACATTAGGGCTTCGACAAACGCTGAAGTAAAATATATTTTCTGTTCAGTACGTAATGAACAAGGTTATAAAGTATTGTTTCTCCATTGCAACTATCGCCCATATACAAGCTGTTTAGCTACTCGTTTGGTTCGTTTGTTGCATAACTTGTAACAACCAACCATTGCGAAAGTGGTAATCCCATATCTGACACTTTCCTCTAAATGTACTTGCTACGTAAGAGTGAGGGAGACAGACATCATCTACGAAAGCTTAATAGCTTGAAAGGAATAAAAGTAGGTGAGAACGTAAAAATTACTGTAATCCTACCAACATAATACGTACGGTACGTTTAAAGTACACATAGCACAAATAGTGCTGCCAATAAAATTATAAGAAACTGATAAGATTTTTTGAAATACTAAAATAATAAAATAAAGTAAAATTTGTGATGGGTAGCATAGGTAGTGTTAACTAGAAATTTTTTTACCGATTCCAAGAGAAATGAAATTCATAACCAGGAAATACCAATTATAATATATATTTACCTTATATAAATATCAAAGCATAGGCATCTTTTTTGTAGGAGGATCACATCGCTAAAAACAACCTATACATATTAAATATTCCTTAGAACATAAAAATATACCATCTTCCTGATAAGAAACTATACGCTATATAATCACTAGACCCCGTATAATTAATTATGCACTTTCAAAATATGCACTTTGAAAACAACAAAAGAAGGCATTTTAAAAGAAAAAACTTAAAATATTTTACATAGTATTTTTGATTAATAAGTAATAAATATGAGTATAATTATAGAAAAAGTAAAAATTAAAATCGTAAAACTACACTAATCAGAATTCATGCATTTAATAATTACAGTTTTTTTTTAATTTTCAAAAAGGAAACCTTGTGTTCTTTCACTTAGGATATACTTGTATTCCGAAAATACACGTTCTGCATTACATGATGTGAAAGGACAAAATTTATTATTTGCAATATCAGTAATTTCGTAATTTTCGTTATTTAAATTTCTAGAGACACACTACTTAACTGTTGCAGTTCACCGTAGCCAATATTTTTTTCTAAAACATAACAGAGTTTTTCTTTACAATTTTCTTAGGAACAGTTTTAATTTTACGTATCTACCACATTTTCAACCATTTTTAAAGATTCACTGAGTAAAATATTTCTTGTTTCTTCAATACGTTTCGCTCCTGAAGAATCAAAATTATTAACAATTGTTTTTACCGTTTCAAAATTTTACGCGTAACAGTCTGCGGCTGATCGCCAGGTACCCTAACGCCTATCAATAGGTTCTGGTCGAAGTGTTAAATCGGATGCTTTTTCTGTAAAGCCACAATTCTGCTTGGGGCCTTTACAAAAACCTTTTTTATATATACAGGGTGGCGCATTAGTGTAACAAAGTCCCATATCTCCTTTATTTAAAGAGATACAAATAAAATTAAATACAAAAGTTGTAAGATATGTTCTGGTGCATATTCCAAAAATATTTTTAATTACTTATACAGGGTAGATCATAAAGGCTTAGAAGTAATTTTAAATTTTTTTATTTATTATTACATATTTAGACTCTACATACAATTTTAGACACATTTTATGTATAATGTTCGATACCTAAGTCTAACCGTTTTTGACAAATTTCAAATTTTTTGTCAAAAATGACGTTTGTAGGCCAAAACATAGGTGGAAATCTTTTCTAAACGAAGCCTTTATCAATTAGTTATGGTTGGTTTCCTTGGAAATGGGGACATACTCTAATGGGCTGTATTGATATTTTTGTAATACATTCATACAGGGTGATCAAAAATGGACAATAAAAAGTAGATTCAAAAAAGCCTATAAAGTCATTTTTTTTAATGGAACCCCCCTATTTTTTTAATTCTATCTTATTTAGCATTAAAAATAAGGGTGACTTTGTATAAGAGTGTCTATTCCAAAAAATTGTAGTTTTTGAAATAATGACAATTTAACATTTTTTATTGTAAAAGGCTATACGGCTTTCAAGTTTTGTTGTTAGTTGGCCGTGACGGCGAGGCGTGGCATATAAAAATAATAGAGATCATCAGAAACGTCATTATTTATTGTCAGTTGATAATTTGCGTGATGCAGTAATGTATTTTATAGCAAATTGATTTAAAAATTGAATTAAAATTGTAAATAATGAATTTTTCGCAATCCAAGATGGTTGATATGATTTTTGCTTTGGGAGCTAGTGATAAGAATACGCTCTTAGCAAGAAGACTGTATCAACAACGGTTTCCAGAGAGACGGAAACCTGAAAGAAGGGCACTTGAAAAGATTTTGGAGCGTTTTGAAAGAACTGCAATGTGTTATATGAAAAAAATACTAGGGAAAAACGTGCACAGACTGAGGAAAATCAATTAAATGTACTATTAACAGTTACCGAAAATCCATATATTGGACAACGACCCACTTCTCTGCAGGTTGGTGTTGAACGACGTACGGTACAGCGGATATTGAAGTCTCAAAAATGCACCCCTATCACATTCGACTACTTCGAGAGTTGGTTCCTGAAGATTATCAAAGACGACTGGAATTTTGTCAATGGGCTCAAAACAAAATAAACCAACAAAGAAATTTTGTTCATTTGATTTTATTTACAGATGAGGCCACATTTCACAGAAGCGGAAGTGTAAACAGACACAATTTTCGTTACTATTCTACCAAAAATCCACATTTTGTAAGATATACTTCTCAAACTAGATGGTCTTTAAATGTTTGTGGAGGTGTTGTCGGTAATCATGTAATTGGACCATATTTTTTTGAACAACGAGTAACAGGAGACGTATACTTAGACTTTCTGCAAAACCATCTACCTGATTTGTTGCGTCAAGTGCCACAGAATACGCAACAAGAAATGTGGTTTCTTCATGATGGGGCCCCAGTACATCATACAGTTCCGATAATAACTTTTTTTAAATGCTAGATATCCAGAATATTGGATTGGGAGGGGAGGGCCTGTTGCTTGGCCTGCTAGATCCCCAGATCTTACTAAAATGGACTTTAGCATATGAGGGTACGTCAAAGAGCAGGTTTATAAAATACCACCTACAACAAAGGAAGACATGAAGATTAGGATTAGAAACTGTTTTCAAAACATTAGTGTTGAAATATGTAGAAATTTAAGCAGCGAATTTGAGAGACGTATTGCATTGTGTATTCAAGAAAGAGGCGGACATTTCGAACAACTTATTAGGTAGTACGTATTTGGCGTGTTTCTAGTACTTTTATCTGTATAATTAGTTAGAGGTTTAGATACATTAGAGGTGTTAAGTTTATGATTAGGATTAGGACATAATTTGTTGAATCAAAAAAATATTGTCTTTACTTTAAGTTCGTTTAATAAAATAATTATTTATATGGGGTTCAATAAATTGTAATATTTCGATCTGAAGTGCTCAATTTTTTTTGTTTCACCGCTCCCCGCCGTCACGGCCAACTAACAACAAAACTTGAAAGCCGTATAGCCTTTTTACAATAAAAAAATGTTAAATTGTCATTATTTCAAAAACTACAATTTTTGGAATATACACTCTTATACAAAGTCGCCCTTATTTTTAATGCTAAATAAGATAGACTTAAAAAAATAGGGGGTTTCCATTAAAAAAAAAATGACTTTATAGGTTTTTTTGAATCTACTTTTTATTGTCCATTTTTGATCACCCTGTATGAATGTATTACAAAAATATCAATACAGCCCATTAGAGTAGGTCCCCATTTCCAAGGAAACCAACAATAACTAATTGATAAAGGCTTCGTTTAGAAAAGATTTCCACCTATGTTTTGGCCTGCAAACGTCATTTTTGACAAAAAAATTGAAATTTGTCAAAAACGGTTAGACTTAGGTATAGGACATTATACATAAAATGTGTCTAAAATTGTATGTAGAATCTAAATATGTAATAATATATAGGGTTTTCAATTTAAAAAAAAATTTAAAGTTACTTCTAAGCTTTTATGATTAAAAATATTTTTGGAACATATTTTACAACTGTTGTATTTAATTTTTTTTTTTTTTGTATCTCTTTAAATAGATATGGGACTTTGTCACGCTAATGCGCCACCCAGTATAATCAAATAAACCTTTTACCCTACGATGTAAGGGTTTTCTATACTACATATTGCATTTGTATACAAAATTTTCTACTTTTTTGTTTAATGCTGATTTTGTCGTTTCACTCCAAGTTTTATTTCTGCTCTTTAGTATTGCTGTCAATTCAACGTTCCAAGTCTTCTTAGGTCTTCCTCTCTATTTACTTTTTATACTCCTACCTCCCATATACTTTTCACCTGTCTTGTATTTTCCATTCGGCATAAGTGTCCGAACCAGTTTAGCTGCTGTCTCTATGACCTGTAGAACCGATTCGATTTTTAACTCTTCCCTCACCACTTCATTTCGTACTCTGTCCTTTCTCGTTACACCTTTTGACTCTTCTTAGGTATTTCATGCATATTGTTCTTTACATTTGAGGCTTTTACTTAATAACCAGCTTTCACTACCGTAAATTAAAATGGGCCTAAACACTGTTTTATACACTGGCATTTCTGCCTTTTTGCTTATTTATGTTTTCCCTAAAAATGTGTTATTTAAACTGTGGTATAGCCTTGCAGCACTTTTAATTCTTTCGTACACTTCACTTGTTATGTTCCCGTCCCTTTCGATTAAAACTCCCAGAAAATTAAAACACTCTACTTGTTCAACCCTTTATTCATTTATTTCTAAATTTATCTTTCTATTTGCATCTCCTATTACCATCGTTCTTGATTTATTTATGTTTATATTCATTCTTCTTTTCGTTAATTCGTTTTCCCATATCATCAGGTTTTCTTGTATGTCTTTTTATTTTGCTGCACATATCATGACATCATCAGCAAATGCACACTATGAGACCTTAACTGGTAATAATCGTTTATGTCCTATTTGTACTGTCGTGATTTTGTCCCTTGTTGCTTTGATCACGTCGTCCATTATCACTGAAGTTAATATCGGGCTCATCGCTCCCTCTTGCCTCAAACCTTATTTTATTTCATGTTTCCGACTCCATATTGTCCTTTCTTACGTAGTTTCTGTTATTTTCGTACAAGCTTTTTATTGCTGCTCTTAATTTTGGTTTGATGTTTCTTCTATTCAAACTTTCCCAGACTTCCTTCTGTGACACTCTATCGAACACCTTCTCAAGATCTAAAAATACCGTATAGACTTCTGTTTCTTGTAGCCTTTTCTATCATTTGTTTTATACGAAATATAATGGTCCTGTACACTACACCCTTTTCTGAAGCCACTTTGTGCTTCTTCTAGTTAGTCTTCCACTTCTACTCTTAATCTTTTATCAAGTATTTCCTCATATACTTTAAATGTAATACTTAGTAGTGTAATACCTCTATAATTCTTGCAATCTCTAGAATCTCCTTTTTTAAGCACAGGTCTTTCAGTCGTTCGGTATTTTTTCTGTGTCCGATGTCTTGTTGAATAATGTTGTCAGTGCTTTAACCCCTTTTTGACCTATGTTTTTCAGCATTTCTCCCGTAATGTTATCGTGACCTGCAGATTTTCCTCACTTTATTTCATTTAATGCTTTTGTCACTTCTTCTGTCTGCATATTTGTTGTGTTTTCTTCCTGTTTATCTTCGATTTGTACTTCTTGTGTCTGGTATTGAGTGTCGTGATCGTTATAAAGTTCGTGAAAATATTCGTTCCATCGTTCCATAATTTCTTTCCTTCTGTTAAAATTTTATTGTCCTTCGTTTTCACTGGTTTTATGCTGTTTTGTTTGCTTTGTTACCACTTTGTAGAATAATTTTTGGTTTCCCTTGCTGTCCATTTCAATTTGTTTCCCGAACTATTCCCATGTTTGTTGTTTGGCCTAGAGCACCATTTCCTTAACTCTTATTCGTTGCTGTTTATAGTTTTCATAGTTAAGATCTGTTTTGTGTGCTAAATAATATTTCCATTTTGCTTTTTTAGTTTTAACTAGTTACTTTATCTTGTCATTTCACCATTTAGTCTGTTTCTTTTTTCTACTTACTACCATTTTCCCACATATTTCCCTTGCTACCTCCAAAACCGTTCTCTTGAAGCACTCCCACCTTTTTTATGGTAGTTCTTAATTCATTAACTCATGGATATTCACTGCGAATGGTCTCTACAACGCGATGTAGTCCATGCGCTAAGCATGTTACATGCCTTCCACAGCTTTAACCAAGTAGGACCAATAGCACTCTGTCGTATTTTATACTAGAATGCCACAATAATTCATTAAAAAACATTGCAATTGTTGAATGGTTTACTTTTTATAACATGTCTTTTTGAAGCAAATAAGAGTGGAATTGTTGTTCTTCTGGGGAAAGAATACCAACAACAAAATTTGCAACTTATCGACCACGTACATCTGTCGTTTCATCGAGTGCCAACCATATGCTGGTGTTGCCAACTTTACTTCTTATTTCTTTAATACACTCTTCGCATTTTAATGGAACATAGTGTTCGCTTAGTGTGGATTCATCGGGAATATGCTGTTTTGTATAAGTGGCGATAAATTTTATTTTATTTTTCAATCTGTACAAAGCTATACCAGCCGCAGGAAATGCGCTTCTACGAAATACTGGGTCCTAGTTTAAAATAATTTAGAGTTAATGAAGTATGCTGGTTCTTACTGGATTCTCTATTTTTCAGTCTTGTACGTTTGGCGGTTTTAATATGTTGGTCAACTTGAAATATCTTGGTTGCACTAATATAATCGTTACACACAGCAATATAAACACCATCTGTTGTAAAATCACGTTTATGTTCAACAACATACGATCTTAAAATCACTTCCAACGACCGATTTTATTTACCTACCTTCGAAGCAAACTGTTTACCTTACGAAGTAAAACTAAATATAAAAATTGCATTTTAGCATAGTACATTTACAACCCCACCAACATAATGTTGGTAAAACTAAGGTGACGGTTTCAAAGAACCTTTTTATTTTATCAGACCTAGCGGAAGTTTTGAACGGGATGAACAAATTCATTGATACATATAATGGGATCTGTTTAAAATAAAAACACATGTTAAAATTTTACAGCTTACCAGCAGTGTTGATTGGTATATTAAAAACCACGGTGTAGCTCAGGAAGGTATAATACTTACGAAACTTACTGTAGGTTGAGAACTCATTTATTTTTAGGTGTGAGGGAGGTATAATCAATAAAGCATTTGTTTCTTTGTTGTTGTTGCTACTCAATTTTATAGGTTTAATAATTAAAATACAACAAAAATGATAAACTTGTACATGAATACCATAGATAATCTGAATAACACTAAACAACTATATTTATATGTATATTTAAGAAACCAAAATGTCTGATTAATTTCAGCATAAAATAACTAAAACTGTATTTCTCGTAAAGCTTCACAATATTAAATAATCACTAAATGCAACACAACTATACAAGCTTATAATCTATCTTTACTTAAAATTGAAAATGTAATATAATCAACACTGTATTTAATAATGAAACGTACACCTAACCTATGTCAACAAATATTACAGTTACGATAGGTTGTCACTCAAATGTTTCTATCTTAGAAACAGAAGTCAATTGTTTCTATAACCGTATCAAAACACCACTATACTAATTTGTTATTTCCTTAAACGTATAATGCAATAAAAGGATACGTACTACTTACATGTACTCAAAATAAATACATTAACATCGTCTTAAAACGAACTGCAGCATGAGAATTTCATTTTCCATTCATAAGATAAACATACGATAATGTAAGGTAATCTCCATTTGTCAATAACGTACAAATAAACAAAATGTAGACCATATATTCAGGTAACGTAATTGCATAATATAAACGTACGGTAAGGTAAAAAAGACAATTTTCATTTGTCTTCCACATACAACTAATGGAAATGTAAAACAAACTACTAACGCATGTTTCGAATAACGAAAATGGCAGATATTTGACGACATTGCACAATCATGTGCAAGTGGACATCATGTCGTCATACACCACGACTTTGCGTTTTCCAACGATACGATATTCATTAACAACAGAGCTTTTCCTTAACACGATCGGTGTTCCTTAATGTAGAGGTGTACCCTTGTTCCCTTTCTTTGTTCCCCATTAAATATAATATATACAAAAATGTAATTATAACCTTATAGAAGGGAAGCAAAACGTAACATACTGAACGGTAGAAGATACAGAAATGCATTGAATGGGTTCTGTTCGCATTTGCGCACAGAATATAGATCATAACGTATGTACAGGTACGTTCGTAATTATGTACACTAAAGAAAAAGTATCGAAATATACCAAAATTTAATTACCGAAAGAAAAAGAAATGCCTAAAGATACTAATGTAATGTAAATGTATTTATCAATAATAACACAAATTTCGAAACTTAAGGTAACGATACCCAATAATTCGCACGTTACAACGGATGCAGTTCTTAGAAAACCCAAAATTAATATATCTTCGTAGCTCTTGGTTAAATTTTGATACGTTCTGTTTATTTAAATAAAATTTAAGTTAGCTATTCTTGTATCAATAATTCGTAGAATTTCTAAAAAATATGCATTTTGAAATAAAAATAGTACAAATATGCACTTTTAAAGAAAAATTATTAAAATGTGAAGATATATATGTAACCTGCAAATGCATAATTCTCCGGTGTCTAGTAATCACAGTATTGCAATATAGTGTATTAAGCACGTATATATGGAATGGGGCTCAGAATTTGTTTGAACAAGTAATTAGATGTTACTTTTGTACACATAAGGGTGGTCGTGATAAATAGAAAACAACTTTAATATACTATAAAGATAAAGCTGTTTACTTATATTTAGTTTTTCAAAACTACATACTAAGAATGTTAAAATCTCAATTGTAAACCAGATGTTTTGAATTGCAAATTTTTTTTTACTCTCTTATATTTTGACGATGAAAAATGAGAATAACTTTTCTAATTTAAATGAAAATATAAGACAGCGTTAGTTTTCAATAACATCCAAAAAGATTTTCTGCACGTAATATAATCTAACTCAGAAACTACATCAAAAATAATTAAAATATTTATCCTTTAAGAATGTAATCGTGTATTTTCATAATTTTTTTTTTTAATTTAAACGTAATGATAGGAATTAGTTATCGTCTTCTGTAAATGGTAATAGTTTTTAAAAAAGTATTAAGATGTCAAACAATTGCATAATTTTTAAAAAACAATTATCATTTTCTGAAGACGATAACTGTAAATGTTATCGAAACGTTTATAAAATTAATAAACACGATTACATACACAAAGAATAAGTATTTCAATTAGGAGTGATAGTAGAATTAATATAATCAAAGATTATCTCTAAAAATGTAAGTTATGTGTGACATTTACGTAGTGAGATTTGAATAAGATGTCACACGGTATAGGATTGTAAAATTTTAGGACCTACAGTTCACGTTTTATATGAATGTTAAGAATATTTTTTGTTTGAAGAACTGGCGTTCTTTAATCATTAATAGCTAGTAAAAATATGTTACGTACGCCACTGGAACGATTTGAGGGGATCGTTCATCGATACCTGCCATTGAAAAATGAATTTCATCATTAAAAAATCACATTTACAATTTGTTTGTAATGCTTTAAGTAGTTCAGTATATTTAATTTTTCATTTTTGCAAAATTTTTACGTATAGGTTACATTCTTAATTAGAAACCTGTGAATTTCGATTTAAAAATTAGTGTAGAAGTTTGAAGATTGCGGTCAGTTGAAACTTTGTTATAAGACGCAAAACATTCAATATGGTCGACTTACTAAATTATTCTTTGTGAAAAAAATTATATCTAAAAGGGGTAAACATATATAGATTGTCCCACGCGGCGATCGATTTCTTGGAAACTAAGCTTTGGACAAATTTGACATTGTACTAATGTCGATGCGGGCAATTCGGATAAAATATTTTCAAAGTGGTAACACTTCCGGTTATAGCGTAAGTAGATACCTTCTTGCTTATTTTAGTTGATCAAGTTATATGTTACTTTATTTTTAGATTCTACGCAAAATTATAGACACATTTCATGTATAATGTCATAAACCTAAGTAATATTTTTTGACATTATAAATTTTATGTCAAAATTGCGTTTGTAGCCCTAAACATAAATAATTTCTGTTATATGAAAACCTACATTATTTAATCGGGGTTGCTTTTCTTTTCGAAGGGGATCTACTTTGCTAGGCTGTGTTGCTATTTTGATAATAAATAAATACAAAGTGATCAAATGGTCGTCTATTCCAAAAATTTGTAGCTTTTGAATTATTGGCAATTTAAAATTTTTGTATTGTAAAAGTACAGTTTACCAACACATGGAGACAACCTATTTTAATAAATGTTAAACATTTTCACCATAAACTACCAAACAAATATGCTTTAACTAAGAAGAGATGCAAACACCATGACATCCACAGAATTTTACATGCATCTAGAAGGCAGATTGAATATGAAAAACCAGCTCTCGCTACGGCCTTCTTACCATAGGTTAAGGGCACAATAGGTAAAGTAAGTACGATACTTCAAAAACATAACATAAAAACGATATTTACATCATATCGTAAAGTGGCCCCGTACTTCAGAATCCCAAGAACCACATCAACCAAAAAATACCATGACGAAACTGCGATATGTTTTACATTGAGCACACGATCAGAAACAGAAGTATAAGGAAATAATAGTATACCAACGCCGACAACACCAAATTGAGGTGAACGTGGAACAACTGACAGCTCGCATAATCAGAAAGGCAATAGAGATAGAAAAGAATCCAGACAGTACGAACACAGGACACGGAACACTTATATTACCAACAGCGTGGAGGGCAGTACTAGAACACAAGCCACACATACAACAAAAAAGTGCAAGTGAAAGTGCAAAAGAAGAGAAAGTCACCACCAAAGCGGAAAAAAGGAATCAATATACATTACAAACCTGAAGATGCAACATTGTCGAAGTCTTGCAGACTCATACTATAGTTGTTTCAAGTATCTTAATACCATTTAGAATTATCCATTAATGCCCAAGCGTAGGTGTGGTTTGACCTTGAAGTAAATGCTTTACCAATTATGTGTTAAATTACCACAGCACTATAATTTAAGATATGTATAATTAAAACTATAATTAGAATTAAGAATTATATTAAACGTACTACATTGTGCTTTCACTATAAAACAACACTTACATTTATTAATAAAGCCACTTCTTTGTTAGATTTGACTTGATGTTTAATTGATGAAAAGATTCGATATGTGAATGCTTTCATCAACTTCAAACTACAGTTTTTCACAACTTTACCTTTACATCATCGTTTGATTAAAATTTGTCGTACTACAGCACTCACGAACACTTAGGAGGATATACATAGGGACATTGAATTGCCAAGAGATGCCTATGAACAGCTACCTTAAATTTTTTCACTGTTAGCCTTCGACCGTTAGAGGGTGTTTGTCAACGTGAAGGCAGTTTAACGATATTTAGTTTATTACGGGTCTAGTTATTCTTTACTAGAACAGTATTCTATACTCATCTCTTACGTTTATCAAACCGTTAGATTAACAGCAGGCTTATGTTTGAGTTTTCATATTTAAAAAATTTGTTTCAGCATCTTAAACATTTCTAAAAAATTTTATTACTACTGAGAACGATAACTGCAAGTTTTATCGAAACATTTAGATTTGTATAAACATAAATACACAAATAAATACAAATGACCAAAGATCCAAGTATTTTAAACTGTTATTCCTAATTACTCCATTAGGAAAATATGACTCCAATTCTACTTTAGCCCCTAAGCGCCATGCCGAAAAATTTCCCTCGATTTCATGACAAAAAAAATATTTTTTTAATTTGATGCAAGAGAGACTGGAGGATTTAACGAAAGACGAGAAGGTAAACGCGGACGTGCGATTTAAGCTGAACAGGAAGAGAAAATTTTAAGAATTGTTGAGAAAACACCAAATAATAGTACCAGGGTTTTAACTAGACACGTTGAAAACATAAAAACTGAATTTCATAATATCTTACGAAGTCAGCAGTTGTATCCATTCCATTTAAAAAAATACATTCTGTTTTGCGTCAAGATTTCGAAGCAGGACGTTGTGAAATGAATAACCGAAATGTAAATTTTGTCAGACATATTTTGATTACTCATAAATTTACATTTACGAGAAGCGGTAGCCGCAATATTCATAACACACTCATATGGTCTGAAAAAAATCCGAACGCTTGTGTGTAATTCTTAAGTCAATTTGTAGGCAGGTATTGTAGAAAATTTTCTTTTGAGTCGTGTAATTTTGCCAGGAAATTTGACTGGTCAGTATTTTTTTGCAATTTCGTCACAACACACTTCCCGATTTACTTCATAATGTAAGTAAGGTGAGATTATCCTTGAAGCAGGAGAGCAATTAATGCCAAGAGCGTTCGTCAGAAATGCCCCTTACTTAAACACTTTTTACACACACGATGCTTCCCATCCACTCCTTTTCAACTCCAATGCGTTGCTGTGACGGTGCACTTTCCCACTCCTATAGTATTTATTTCATACTACAACTCGCCTGGTCACAACATCCTATTCGATGATCTACTCCTCAAACCTCCACAATGCAGTTATCCTAGGTGATTTCAATGCCCGTCACATCCAATTCGATGAGACCGCAAGTAATGGCAATGGTAACAGGCTCTGTTGCAGTTGACGCTCTTGCGAATCGCCAACACACAGCCAACATACTTCGAACACCTAGGCGCCTCAATAGTAGATCATGTAGTTTCCGAACCCATCGTGAGTGCTTTCTAGACACCACGATCACATCAAATCACATACCACTACTGGTCAAAACTTCATTTTGTCCAGCTCCCCCTACACCTCCTCAATACATAGTCATTAAAGATTTTTCAAAAGCAGACTGGAATGTGTTCTCCGAACAAATCTCCAACAACCTTTCTACACACAATCTTCAAACGACCCAAAATCTCGAGAGAGCCATTAGAGACATAACTTCCGTAATTACGGAAGCGATCGATATCTCTATACCATTAAAAAATATCGACATTTCCGGAAAACCGCTCCCACAGCACATTGTGAACTGGATCAAAGAGAAAAGACGAATCTATCGTCAATTCTTGCGATCCAGGGATCCGCCTCTCAAGACCGAATGCAATCTCCTTAACGCTTTAATCAGGCGAAAAGCAAACAAACACGCCGAAGACTCTTAGACCAAAGCCACCTCCCAGTTAGATTATAGAAATGGTAAACTCTTCTGGCAACAGTTCGATAGACTTACTAGAAGAAAAATTAACCCCCTAAATCCCACATAACCGACCTTCAGTGCAACCTAATCTCCTCCGACCAAGGAAAGGCCGATTTCAATCCCCAAATGATCTCCAATTCGATAACCAGTTCAAGGCACTTTAAGAATTCCACAACCTTGACCTTCCTGAAATCCAATTCGATAACGAGAATCCCTTTTATGCCCCCATCACGCCCGACCAGGTCCACACTTATTTCGAAAAAGGGAAAAATTCTGCCCCAGGTCATGACGGCCTAAATCGCAAAATCCCCCGCCACTTACCCGACCTAGCCCTCATATTATTTCATATTATTCTAGCCAGGATACTCAGGGACCACCTAGAATTCAACGACCTCCTTCCTAATAGCCAATTCGACTTCCATCCCAACCGAACATGTCACGATCCCTTGTTGAAGCTGCTTACAGAGACCAGCAGAGAATTCAATCTGAAGCAATGCAATCCTGCTGTGTTTCTAGACATTAAGCAAGCATTATACAGGGTCTGGCACGCCGGTCTCCTGCACAAGATCCGAGACCTCAACATTCCCGACCCCTTTTCCAAACTCCTACTCTCGTACCTGACCAATAGGTCAGTTCGGATAAAAGTAGGGAAAACATTCTCCTATCGTTTTCAACCTACAGCAGACCTACCGCAAGGTTCTGCCTTAGTCCTTTACACCATCTTTGCATCAGACATTCCCGAAGTTACACAACCCGGAGTGGTCGTTGCGCAGTTTACGGATGACACCGCCTTCTGAACAGTTAACCGGAACAGCGAAACGGCTTCCCGCCTCATCCAAAAACCCTACGGAACTGTTCCAACTGGACGAACCGGTGAAGAGTCTCCGTCAATCCCTCCAACACCCAAACAATCGTCTTCCTACATCGCAAATACACCGAAGACAAGTTCCCAAAGCTTGCCTCCAGAAATGTTTCCCTCTCCCTAAACCAAGAAAGACTCACACTCCAAAATGAAGTCAACTACGTAGGAATCCTCTTCACTAGAACCCCCCGATGTAAAAAGAACACTCAATAGGATTAGAAACCGTGCAAACCTACTGGGCGCCCTCCGAGATAGAATGAAAGTGTGCCACCCTAAAACACCTCAACACACCTGAAAAACATAAATCTGCCCTGTTATAGATTTCCGAGCACCCACATACACCAATATAAACCCCAATCGCCTCCTGTGAACGCCGAATTTTTAGACGCATGCACATGTTACCCCTCAGGTACCCTAGTAACCTCAAAACACAACACGCAAACATACCACCAATTACACACAGAATCCAAATACTTCAGAAAAACTTCGCGCATAAAATAATTTTCGGCGATACTATCCCAACCAAAGAAATCCTTACCACTCCCTACAACTACCGTTTTCCCCAATTCCCGCGAAGGAAATTAAAATTCAAGCACCCCCAAGCGATCCTTACACAACTCCTTGACAACCTCCCTGACGAGATAGAGGGATCCCTAGATAACATCCCATATGTCCTCCGCATCCCCCCGTCTATTCGATGACGACCTAGCATGATACCGGACAACGAACCAGATTAACCACCCTAAGTACGCTACACCCCACTAAACAATACGCACACTTAAACCAATTAACACTTTATTCAATAATTTAAAAAACCGTTCATTATAGTGTGTTCAATATTTTTAACTTGTTGGTTGTAATACTTCTAATTTATACTACAATATAGAAAAGTATAAAATAGATAAACCATATTCGTGGCTTTTTATTGAGAATTTTAGAAAATACTACTTATTGATGGTTAATGAGGCTGAAAATGATACAGCTAAGGTGATTTCTAAAGACCACTTGATCACGTCATACATATTTTAGTACGCCACTGATTTCTGAAATAGTTATTTTATTTTATTTTTGGATGATCTTTAAAGAATTATAAACTTCGTAAACCGTAAGCCTTCTTTATCAAAGCCGCACAGGCAGCAGTCAAGAATGAATATATTTCAATGCTCCTCTAGAAAGAAGCGTTCTATCGAAACTTTGTATGAAACCGAAAATAACCTAAACTGCTTATCCTAACAAATTAACCTGGAAATCATTAGCTTGAGTTAAGGCGGTCGCGCGCGCGTTTTTTTTTAAGAATCCTTAGAATGGTCAATGTTGGATGTTGTTTGTGAAGATTCAACTCAGCAGTACGTATGTAAGCGAATGCAATGGCAAAGGGGATAAATCATAGATAAACATTCATAAACAAAAAAATTTAAGTGTGAATCGAAAGCAGATAATAGTTTTTGTTTCAAGAAATTTAAAAGTGCAAAAGCAGATTTTGACAGTGTTCGGTAAGCGCGTGATCTAATAATAAAAAGAACGCCTGCAGTAACCCTTTAAGTAACCGAATTACAATTGTCTTAATTAAGTTAGAGATTAGTGGTCATCAGAGATATTGATTGTTGTATGTGTACAGTCGATAATAATATAAAATCGATCGTACAAAGCAAATAATAATTCTATTTATTATACAAGTGGAAGTAAACATTCTTGGTTGTGATGAACGTTTTTTTGAAGGGAAAATAGTAAATCAGAGCGCCCAGGTGCATATGCGTATTGTGCGCGAGTGAAGGACAGACAACTGCACTCGCGAGTGTTACAGCCTAATGAGTTAGTACGGCTGTCTCTGTACTTTAGTCAGTGTGGGTGCAAATTTAAAAAAGATTACTGTAGCAGACCATACGGACTTCACTATATCACGGATAAAGGATTAAGTAACGTAATTTGTAAGAACTAGTTTTAAGTTCTGTTTAAAAGATAAAAGTACGATTATCTTTTAAGTTCATTTTTACTTGTGCAGTTGATAGTTATTATAAGACAAAGGATAATCTCACTTTATCTATTTTGATGTTTTTAGTATATACGATTTTGCAGGAATTTTTAATATGTATAAGAATCGGTTTTTGTTGTGCTCTTTGCACATATTTACAATTGCAAATTGGTCCAAATATATTCATTATTTAATTTACTTTTGTTGTTTATTTGTGTCAACTGTGATAAAATTTTAGAATTAATCTGTGTAAATTTACCTAATGGGTTACACCTAGTAATAATTGAATTCATTTTTGATTAGTTTGAGTTTAAGACATTGCTTTATGAGCCAGATCAATTACAACATTTGAGTATTTGACAGTCAGTAAAATACAGAACACCAATAACAGAATACTTTCATTAAGTATAAATTACAGATTTGAATGATTAAAATTCTAACCTATTGATGAATGCTTAAATACGATTTTTAAAGAGAAAGTATTCAGAAAAGATGTAGATATTATTTATGATGAAAGCACTGATCGCTATATTTAAAATTTTTCGGAAACTATCGAATGTTGAGAGAAAATTATTAAAGCGACTTTTTATTTTGATTCTTTTCTAAATTGTGTAATACTTATTTAATTCAGAGTTTTATAACAGAAACATACATTTATACGAAGGTTACTTAAAAAGTATTCAAATTCAGTTTTTACGACTTGGAATTTTCATATATAAAAGGCCGTGTTCAAGTTTACGACTACCCATGTATTTCAAAATTTTCTTAAGCCTTTGGATAAATCGCTTTTCAAGTGTGATTGAATTTGAGTTGTAAATGATTTTACTGAGTAGGCTACAATCCTATCTTCCTCAGTCAGATAGGATTAATTTAACATCTAGCCTAAGACTATTTAGTCTAGAAAAATTTAAGACTGTTGTGGCGCCTGGACTGAGCGTTGCGAGTTGTAGATTTATGGTAAGTGTAAGGTGTTTGAAACTACTTTTCAATCATTTTACTCCTTATACCAACCCCACACATTTCCACTGTAGCTAGCTTGGTAACCCGGTTACTTCGGTAGGTCTACACGACGCCTGGTGGGGTTTGGACATGTAACATATTGTAGAGACAAAATCTATGAATGACGTTAAAACTTCGTGTCAGATAGAGATTAATAGTCATACATGTTAACGTAAAAAAATTTCAAAGCTTCTATAAAAATCTCGATAATACAGCTTCATCATTTTCAATCATATTTATTTAATTTTTACATTTATTTCGCTTTATGTAAAATTAAACTTTCTTTAAAAAATACGTCTACACTTATTCTTATAAAATTAATCGTTATTCAAACAGATAAACTTTACTTTACATAAATATTGGTGTATAAGGAAAGATGAAATATATCTTAACAAGTATTCGCTTGAATTTATGTAAATCAAAACTTAACGAATTTCAAAAATCGTGTCCGTACTCGCAGGAATTGATAATCACTTACTACTTTTGTAACAATTAATTTCTGAACAGAATATGTCTCTAAAGGAAATACATTAGGAATAGAGTCCATTTTAATACTTATTTCGGTGAGACCCTTAAGCTGAAACTCAAAATTTAACACTTCAAAGTCCTTCGAGGAACTCAAAACTTACTTGGGTGTGAGGAAGAAGAAGTAACTGAGACTGAATTCTAAACCAATTTTAATGTTCCAATGTAACTAGTCCTTTAGTGTAGTGGTACAGCACTACAAGGTGTCTATTATGGTCCTAGAAGACTTACTACTAAATTATTTGTTAAAATCGTGTTTAGAAGCAGAAGCTCTTTCCGCTTCTGCTAATGCTAGAAAAGCAGGTTTTGTAGACAAAATATGACCCTAGTTTTGCATCGTAATTATGGTTCTGGGAAACCAATAATCAAAAGACGGTTCATACGTCGAAAGTTGACCCAAGTATCGGATACTGACTGCTTGAACATTCGTGCAGGTCCTGATCAAAGCAGGAACTTGACTTTTAATATGGTAACATAGGAGTGTTCTGGTGGCAGTACATCAGCAGAAATCCACATTTAAAATTTATATCTTAATTAATTTTCAGGCCGATTATTTGCATAATATGCGACCACGTCGTGTGATGCAAACGGCAACTGCGTCAAGCGGTCCTTTCACGAAGCCTCATCCTGTGTATGTGATTATTGGTTTTGCAGTGTAGTGACAATATCAATAAAATTTGCGGATTCCTTCTGGGAATAAAATTTTGTGAGTTTACGTTAGCGTCTCCCACTTATGGACGAAGCTACTTTGTGTGTATTCTGATTTAGCCAATGAAAACGAGGCAGCTATTTCAGGATCAAAATACTGTAGCGTTTGCAGGAACCTTTGTAATCTTATCGGCTTCCTTATTATCTCATTTTCCTGGACGTAGTTTAATTCGAACGTTAATGTTTGCTACTAAATCTAGCTTTAGAGGGTAATTCACGTATGATAGTTGTGACGACTCCATATGCTTGTTGAAACGTGCTCACGAATCTAAAACCTACCATAACATCTCTGGACACAAACTACTGGGATTACTTCCAACATTACTAGACAAAAATATCCTATTGTAGTATAGAAGCAACTACGTTTTTTGGAATGCATGAGAAGGATTCTGTCAAGAGTCAAAATTCTTTACCCCGGTAAATTTCAATGTAATAACAAAGTGTAGTTTAACCTATGGTAACAAATACTATGGAGGTAGGGTTATGCAGTCAAATATTTTTATCTTAGAAAACATTAACTGGAGTCGGCTATTTTCTTTTTATTACAACTGCATTAAAACGTTAGAACTTTTTTCATGACAAGTAGACTGAGATGAATTAAAGAGTGTAGTCGTCAACAAAGCAATGGATCGGGTTAGTCGTTAAAAAAATAAGATCATTTATGTATAACAGAAAAAGTGTAGGCGCTATAACTGATTCGTGTGGTACGCCCGCGCTAATGCTTCTTTTGAAGAAAACACATCAACTACGACACGTATTCGTCTTTTATAAAGGAAACTAGAAACACGTTGACCAGCGCATCATTCAATCCAAACGAGGTGAGTTTCTCAAGTAAACACTTATGCCAAACTTGGTGAAATGCCGTTGAGACATCTAAAGCGACTACAACCGTTTTACTGGATTGTTCTAATGTAATTAGTAAATAGTCTCATTAGTAAATAATAAATTCTTGTCCTCGATCCCGTTAATACGACCCATTGAGAATGTATGCAACCACGTTTTGGGATGCAATTACCTTCAGGGCGGACATTTTTTAATTTTTTTGTTTTGGAAATTATTTTAAGTGGCACTAAATAACAAATCTGTTATATAAAAATGTAAACGTTTACTATTATTATACAAAATAAAATATTTATCTTTTTTGGGGATTTTGAATGGTGTATTTGTATATTAAAGTTATACAACCTAAACGTTTCGATAGCACTCACCGTTATCAAATTCAGTGATCAATCATGATTTAGTTTTTCACAGGTGTAAACAGACTACATATTGTCCCAATGAACTCATTTATTTGAAAATCTCTTATTCGAATATTAATTCTTCCAACGAATTGCAACGAAAGGGTTAACGTACGAGTTTATAGATGGAAACAAATAGTTTAAAAAATTAACACTCAGGTACAATATTTTTGATTGGTCACATTTTTTTTTTGTTGATCTGAATTTAGCGTTATTTTTTATTGAGTTTATGTGAGACAAGTTTGTGTTTATTCGTTGCGGTACTATGGCTGTAGACACAAAAAATCCAATGTTCAATAAATTAGTAAACAATATTCATGTATGAATACGGATTGTAACGGGTGCTTCAGAAATTTAAATTTCGCGCTATATTAAATGATATCTTATAGTTACGTGGTATTTTATAGATTAAGAAATGATTGTTGTTTATATATAAGTGATATTAATAAGAAAATCTTGGATTTACTTCAATAAGTTATGTACATATTTAATTAGGAAATATGTAAACTAAACGCGGCACTCTGCAAATCCAAAAATGAAATATAGAAGGGGGGGATTGTTAAGATGACTTGCAGTAAGTAGTTTAAGTAGTTAGAATTGGTTGAAACTAACCAAAGAGTGTGATCGTTGCCGAGGCACGAGTGACAGTAGCATAGTCACGTTACCCTCTAAATTAAGAAATAAAGTAAGAGAAAATTTAGTGTTTAATAGGAAAGAAGTAAAAATACCTTCCTTATTAAAATAATAACAGGCTAGAGAGAATAAAAGTACATATAACGTCAAATATAAATTACGTCTTTTGTGAATATTGAGAGTCCTTTATTACTACATTTAAATAGTGAACGAACGATATAAAATACGATAATCGGCCTAAATTGGTAAATCAGTAAATAAAGAAGAATAACTCGAAAGTATCAATGATTGGTTTGTACGATTCAGTATTGCCGTTTGTGTTTGTATGCTATTTGTAGTGAAACCTGAACAATTAAAGTGGTAATTAAAAACTATACATATATCCAGCAAATATTCACAGAATCCATAAATTGTTGGAAAAAAAATTGGAGTTGTGCGAGTCAGCGACAAGCTTCCACACAAGATATTGCGGGAACAAAGAAATACGACTCCAGGGCGGTGGCATAGCAGCGAATCGTCGAACCTTTGGCCTTCAAAAAGTACAAGTAAGATTGCAAACTGTATAATAAGGAAACGTATATCTGTTTTATTTTCCTTTAAATTTGTGTTTGCATATCAACGCTGAATCAAACCCATTTCATTCACTGTTGATACAGAAATCATTTGTACATGTTAGATGATAAGAATACTAAATATAATAATATGATTGCTTTTTATGTATTAATGTAAGGAAAGCATTTCTGCATTTTGGGGATTTGGTAATTATTAAATAAGAACAACGTTTTGACTTATTTCCATTACTAACCATTACGAATACTAAAAGCTTTAATACTAAAAGAAGTAATTTCAATAAAGTTTCAAATTACATACATCTTAATAAAATCAAATTGGGAGATAACAATAATCATTGCTTTTAATAAACAAGTTAGCCGGCGCAAACAAACAAGGAAGGAATTTGATGAAGCAAACATTGAGTTCATTTACTCAAACTGAAACCTGATAGCAAGCATAGTAGATTTTAATTAATTAATGATACCTTTACAAATTGATACTACCCAAATTAAATTGAAAGTTAACCATTTTAGGTTCTCACAAAAATAAGACAAGATTTATTAAAGGATTTTGAAATTATTAAAAGTTGCAAAAAAACCTACAATTTATTCTTTTGTATCGAGTGTAAACAAACAAAAGAAATAGAACCGTAGGGTTACGCCCGTTACAGTATCTTGTCACAGAACTTCAAATATGTAAGAATTAAGATATGTCACTGGTAGGTGTTCAAATAAATTTCAAATACATTAAATTTATATAAATATAACGTAAACCTTGTATACAAATAAAAATAACATTCAAAACCATTAAATGAATTTTAAAGCGAAGTATAAACTAGTTCGCTAATTTGAATATAGCAAAGTAATTTAACTTAACCTTCACCACATTCTCATGCGGGGTAGGCAAAACAATTACTGCCTCTTATTTACTTTTCATTCACATTCTTTCTCCATGCTTTCCTACCTCTACATACCCCCCCTAGCTTCCGAAGATTTATACATTGTCTCTGACATGTTCTTTTATTTTCAAAACTCCTTATCTTTCTTTCTGTTATCCTACATTCTACTACGTTCAGCCAAGTTTTACGCGGCCTATCAAGAACAGCCTTGCCCCTAACCTCACCCACATACAAAATAACTCTAATAACGTCATTTTTAAGATGGATCCTAGGAAAACTCAAATGAAATCCATTAAGAATTGATGTTGGCATTGATTTCGATCGGGAAAAATGTAATTCAGTCGTGTTAGGATGTTAATAACATTGGAACATTATAAGGATCGAATTCCATGTTAGCGCTAACAAATTATCCGAGATTTTATTGCATTTTACGTAGTAAAATAGATCATAGGCAAAAAAATTTAACCAATACCTTAAAGTCGGTTTTACGAATTTTCATTAGCCAAATTAAATATCTCTCTTGCTAAAGGGGTGAAAGGTTATAAATAGGGCTGCAGAATTAAGGGCTAAGAAGACAACATATAACATTGACGCGTGTCGGTCACAAATCTGATCGCGTGCCGTTTTTAAGTTGTTATTCCAAAATTCCAAATGTGTGTAGTGCATAAGTTGAACAAGTCTATATTGACAATGGAGAATTCTATGCTCGGTTTCCTTTAAGGGAACTAATAAATAAAAATAATTTAAATTTATACGCATAATATAGTAGGAAATGGTAAATTAGCCTGGTCCACAATTATTTGGTTATAATTGAAAATCTGAAGGATTTGTTAAACAGTATTTAACTTGAAATTTAACCAACAGGTGAATGTAAACGTTTTAAATAATTGAATCTTAAATTGATATGTTATTTCAATTAGTGTAGTTTAAATATATCAAACCAATTGTAGTTCGAGGTGATCGAAACATTATTATACCACAATTACTTTGGGAGATATATTGATGTATTAACATATTGTGAACCAAAAGAGAATCGACAGAGGACTGTAACTTGAATGATACAAGATATCTTATGTTTTTATGTCAGTGGTCAGTGCTTAAAGTATATCTCATTTTTTTGTTACAGTATAAACTAGAAGTGTAGAACGGAATAACAGGTAAAATTGTGGGTTTGTTCGACTGCTCAATGGGTGGGGTGGGCAAGGTTTTACTTAGTTTTGCGCAGAATAGGATAGCTTGTCATAAATAAGTCTCAGTAGGGGTTGGGGTTGACATAAAACCGGAAAGTGCGCGACAGTATTGCAAATTACACAATCGGGGTTGAAATGCCTGACTACGAAGCTTCACAGATCGTCTAAACACTCAAATAACTCGCTTACCTTTGGACGTAACCACAGGCCACCTTGGGACCAGCAGATCTTCGCTATACCTGTAAGGCTACGAAGGTACCGCACGTTTAACTTAAAAAATTACCTGCAGCAAAATTCGTCGCTAATCAACTTAAAAAACAATAATGTTGTTGTTACGTTACTTTACTTAATAAATATGACTTCCAATGAAATTATAATTCAAAGAATATAAAATATTTTAACTCAATTTTCTTAACCACTAAAAATTATATCAATCAATTCGCTGTAAAATATATTCAAATTCATAGAATAATGCATTAATGCATCTTTCGTTAAATGTTACGTTATAACAAAAACAATCTATTGATAATCTTTCGAACGCAATTACTTTATTCAAGACAAACAAAAAAACAGACGTTAATTCGATTATCTCATCTAAATAACACAATAAACACTTAAAAATGCGCGTAAATAATGTGTTGTATATGAAATGGGGTTCACAGCTGGATTCACATTAAAAAACACAAGTTCATTAACCTATAAATATGTATTATAAATAAACCGCCGCAGAGATATCAAACAATCGTTATATTGGTTTTCCACACAGATTAGATTACTTATGTTACTTAAAATGCAGTGATACCAGCTAGTTTCAACGTCTGAGAAGGAACACAGCGCGTCAATTCAATATCTGAATCGCGGATGAATAATACCTCAATTGGTTGTATGGTACAATAATGTTTATATTTACACGTTGCCTGTTAACTTACTTTCTTTATGTAATAGTTCTGAATGACATAGGATATAATGTCTGGAAATTAGGAACGGACGCTTGGTTTCTTCTTTCGCACAAAAGCGATAAGTACTCTATAGAACAGGAAAAGCATTACGATTAATGCTTAACATCTTCTACTAGGATCCTCGACAAAGTACCTTTGAACAAATTGCACTTAACGATAAATCAATCTCGTATTGGTTGAAACGACACAATAAAATCCCTTCAAGGGATTGCTTGGGGAAACTGCCCCTACTTAAGCAAGTTCTTTCAACACGCATTTGTGATAATTCACCGGAGGTGGTAACTCGTATATGACTCACTTACTGCAACATTGAATTTTTATTCCTCTTCCACTTAATTATCCAATCATAAAAGGGGTTACTTAAAATTTCTAATACGCGCCAAAACGAACTAAACTCGAAAACTGGCGGGAAAATTGCGTCGCCAAAAAAACATTTCGCAACAAGCGGGTGCTATCAATGTAATCGGTATCCGGTAAGTTGATGATTTCACTACGACGTTAGCCTTTCACGCCTCGTGTCTAAAAGCGAAACTCTTTGTTTAAGACCAACAATTTTATCGAAAACTCCCGTCAACCTTTGAATTCGTTTTCAGAATAGGGATTCTAAAGACGATTACGTTTGTAAAAAATCCGAATGCTTCCAAATACGCAAAAGAAAAAAAAACGTCACAGTCCTTCCAAGAATTTATGCATTATCAAGTTCAGTTTCATGAACTTATACTACTTTCAGAAGTCCGATATTAATGAATAACTTATAATTTCGAAAGTAACTGCAAATATTCAATAAAATCTCGACCACGTGACATTTTTTATATTCATTCAATTATTGAATATATATGATTGTATAAAAGATTTCAATGTTTATGTATGTGACGTTATGCAATAAATTTATTACGCTTATATTTACTGTTTAATTTAAATTGGTGTAGTGGATTTGTACCCTGGAGTTCAATTCCCCAGTTTAATTTAAGTAGACAGTACCACTGAATAAGTAGGACATAAATATTTAGGGTGACTCAATTATGATGGAGAATAGAGCCTTAAATTGATTGTGGCATAGAAATTGTCGAAATTTAGCATAAAATTTAATACAGATCAATGTTAATTTTCCAATACCTTAAATGTTTTAGTCTCATAAAGATCAAAGATATAATTTATTTGTTATTGTTCCTAAGCATATAACAAACATACCAGTGTACATTATTAGTTCAGTCCATAAATAAGTTCAATGTAAATTAATATGTATAACTAAATGTTAGGATTTAATTTAATTAAACTACTGAGACAAACTATTTTCAAGATTTATATTACGTGGAATTAAGTCGTGAAAATTTTCGTGCGATGATTTATTAGGATTTTCTACGTGAATTATCAAGATAAGAGTGCATCAAACAACTTACTTCCACATTTGACGATGAAGCTCCATTCTTTACCACTGTGAAACGTTGGTATAACGATTTTGATCGTTGCCGCGCTTCGCTCACTGACGAAATTCGCAAAAGTCGTCCAAAATCATTTGTTATTCAAGAAGATATTGATGCTGTGCAAAAACTAATAATGCAAGATCACCATGCCTCATACTGTGAAATTTAGGGAACCCTAGGCATTAGTACCATCAGCATATGTAAAATATTACAAGTAATTTAGCCATGAAAAAGGTTGGTTCTCGTTGGATCCCACATAATTTGACGACATCACAAAAAGATGCTCGCGGCGATTGGTTCGCAATAAATACAATCACGGTGCTTCAAAAGACGTATACAAGATTGTAACAGGTAACGAATCATGGAAATATGCATACGAGCCGGAATGTAAATAGCAGTCGACTGAGTGGATGCTTCAAGATGAACCAAATCCAACAGAAGTTGTTCGCGCTCGAAGCACATCGAAACAAATGGTCGCCTATTTTTTCGGAAAAACTGGTCATGTGGCAACTGTGTCTTTAGAGGAACGTAGAAATGTGAATTCTGAATGGTACACTATCATTTGTTTGCCGGAAGTCTTCGGTAAAATGGCACAAACTAACTTCTTCTTGTTCCCGAATGTCAAGAATAAATTGCGTGGACGATTTTCGTCGGCGGAAGAAGCCGTAGATGCGTTCAAAAACCATGTTATGGAGGTTACTCAAGATCGTTGTAAAAAATGCTATGACAAATGGTTCCAACGAATTCAAAGTGTATTGATCATAAAAGAGAATATTTCGAAAAACAATAGAGCAATTTTAAACGAATTTAAACGAATGCCAAGAATAAACTGCGTGGACAACGATTTACGTCGGCGTAAGAAGCCGTAGATGCGTTCAAAAACCATGTTATGGAGGTTACTCAAGAACATTGCAAAAAATACCATGACAAAGAGTTCGAACGAATGTAAAAGTATATTGATCATAAAGAAGTGTATTTCGTAAAACAATAGAGCAATTTTAAATGACAAATTACTGTTTTTTCATTGTTAGGCTCAAAATATAAATAACGATCGTATCAGGTAGATTAAGCAACCTCTACTATTATTCCATTAAATGGTTTAGAAGTAAAGTGAGTACTAACTTCAATCACAGTTTTATTGATGCATTAAATGTTAAAAATAGACATTACCAATAAATCAGTATCAATCCTCGATATCGGACATAAGTTTTGAGTTTGCTTAGTACAAGTTCAGGACGACTGAATTATTGTTATTGGTCAAGGTTTAACAATTTATATTGAACGTAAATGATAACTACATAATTTTGGTGTAGTAAAGAGCTAGCCTGGGAATATAATTATTATAGTACCGATTATTTATTTCAGTTCAATAACGAAGAAATTACATAACAAACTCGGCATTCAACCTGGTGGCGAAATATTAATACTTTAAGTTCAATTTAATTTCTTTTAACGAGAAAGGAGGGGGCACGTTTTAAATGTAAAATACCTTTCAGTCAGAATTTAACCAAATTTTGATATATTCTAGAACTTGACCAATTGATCAGATGTCTTTATTACCCGGAAGCTCAAAGCTCAACAGTTTTTGATATATAGGGTCTGCAACATCACTATTTTATACTTTCAATATATCATAAAATGGACATTTTTGCCAATATTAACGCAAAACTTAGTGAAATGTTATTTTTTTGTGCTACTGGTTACAACCTCTTCTTTAGTTTCATTATTTTTGTACATACACCTGATATACAGGGTGAGACCAAATATATGTATCTGAAAAGATGGTATTGTTTTGATATTTTGGTGAATGGAAGTTAACACATATATATGTCCATTTAAATTATTATTGCAAGTTAAGTCCCCTAGACGTCCGTTATACAGAGTGTTTCATTTCTTTAATAGATTTAATTGAGTATTATTATACTTCCTAGTTAATTTTCTGATAACTTAATTGAAATGTCTATATTAAAATAAACTATTTGCTAACTGTATATACCTACATAATAATCACGATGTGTTTATATTGATACTGGGTGTCCAAGTACAAAGGACCAAAGCGATATCTTAAACTTCATATATGTACGGAAAAAACCGTTAACATAAAAAATCCCTTGCAATTGGATGTCGTTGCGAAATACAAAGCTTTTGGAGATTGACAGATAGAAAGGTTAGATGTGCTTCATTTATTATGCTCACTACTTTCTAATAAACTTTTCAGTAGATTCTTTTAATAAAGAAGGCGCTTGTCGAAGTTCATCTTTATTTTGCAAAACTAAGAAAAGAAAATTCTTTAAGATACTAGTGTCTTCGCTGTTCACACCATCGACAGACTGGTTTCGCAGGTCTACCTCCATCATCACTACCGCTTTGTACAGTCATTGGAAATAAGAAATGTTTATGTAGAAACGTTAATGAACGTATTTTAATACGTTAAAAATATCTAAGCTTAATAAGATATCAGTTAACTGAACTGATGAGGCAGAGAACAGTAAATAATTTTTGGTCTTGATATAACCTTTGTCATAGAAATCAAAAAGTTGCATAATCAAATGTTAAATGTCTATCACCTCCACATTATTTGCATTTAGTATATGATTTAAAACATTTGTAGAAGGATATTTGATTAGCTCTTGATACCTAGCGTATCCTAAAAACCATAGTACAGCTGCCACATGAGAACAAGTACCTAAAGTTCTGGCACCAGTCTTGTAATAATAATAATAATAATAATATTATATATTTGTGTTAATGCATCAGCTTACACACGTCAAATTATAATATATACAAGTAACACTAATAATGACATTTACTATACTAATAATGACATTTACTCAGTTCTCACTGTAGAGTATGCTTGTAGCCGGCTAAATATTCATGATGTCCATAATATCCTTCATTCGTTAATAATTTCTTAATTTTTTGTTTAAATTTATTAAATGGTAGATTACGAGTCGAAATGTCTAGTTTATTGAAAAATAAGGGTCCATAATAGTTTATAGCAAATCTGCTGCTGTATACTCTATAAAATTTATTATTGATATTATTTTTACCCCTAGTATTGTATGTATGGATATCAGCGTGTACGTTGTATTTGTAGGTGCAGTAAGTACCTAATATTGGGTTAGGTTCTTCTTCCTCATTATTCGGCACAAATGCAATCCACAACTGGTAACGAGTAGCATTTCTGAGGCGAGAATATATCCTTACCCGTATAAAACCGGGTTCGTAGTTTTCATCAAATTGATATTGAACCTGGCGGTCCTCTATTTCATAGTCCTGTATATAAGAAGGAGTAAGCTTTAATTGAAAAATACCTACTGTGAACTCTTTAAGATAGTAATGTGACAAACGTAGGAATGAGGGAACGATAATTTCATTTAAATCAACCCATCTGCCCCTTCTAGCACGTAAGTTTTCCTCCTCAACCCTGGCTTGAACAACATTTGGCTCTTGAACTTTTTGAAGAATATTTTCAGCTAGCTCAATAGTAGCATCTTGCATTAAAATGGGTGGAAAATATTTATTTATAATTGCTTCAGCAATTTTAAGAAAATCAGCAATATTACAAATGTGGGGTGTTTTTATCTTAAAGCTAAAAAATTTAAAAATTGATTTTAAGTGCTCATTGCGTGCTTCTACGATCCACCTGGTTTTCGTAACGAGGCGACTATCATTAGCCTCTTCTGTGGATAACTGTTGCTGACCTTTGGGCAAAAAGGATGGCATTTTAAAATTAATACCTAATCTATTTAAAGCTGGAATAGCATCCAAGTACCCGCGGTCGAGAATGAAAATATCTCCTTCATTAAACCATTCACGCATTCCATTCACATCTCTATTAAATTCACTTATAAGTATGTTAGCATCGCTGTTTTCAGAATTTGAGAAATATGGTCCTTGAATGTCTAGAATAAATCCGCTCGGGGCAACAAGCAGAGATGGCTTGATAAGATGTTTACCCTTATAACTACAGTAAGACTGTCGCAACACTTTAAAACAAGAACTTTTCTCTATTTCTAGATAAGTACAGTCATTATACACTATAACTTGAGACCGATCCAGGTTTTGATTATATAGACAATTTGCAAAAGGAGTTACAGATTTTCGATGTAGCTGTCTCTTGTTGTAGCAATAAATCCAATATTTTGTGGTACAAATCTTGCAGAAAGAGATTGTCTAACTAGAGATATAGCTAAACTGGCTTGTTGTCTTGTGGAATAATTAAAAATAACCGCTAAAAAACTATCACTAAGACCTTGTCGTAACTTGCACAGGAATGCTAAGAGATCTTTTTTACTTACATATCTCAAAGAATTTCCTATTCTAACGGTGGTCACAAAAGTTGAAAATATTATTAAATTGATCTTTGGTTATAGGAGAAACTGCTTTAAATTGAGAATCTGTGAAGTTATTTTCGTCTTCGTAAGGCGTGTGGTACCTTTTTTTTTTAATTTCCTTACGTAATGCTTGTAAAAAAATATAAATCTCATTACCTGCTAATAATGGCCGATTTACATATCGTAACCCAGGGAGCAGAAACTCAAACAGATTACCATTCTCATCCAAATGAATATTACAGCAATACGTATTTTCTGGCACTCTCAACAAAAATATTAATTCTACCTTTCATGGATATTTTATGTATATCATTCCCATCGTTACAAATGCAGCATAAGTAAGTTGGCCTTTGTAGCACATTTAATCGCAAACAATTTGGGTTATTGTCTATTGCTTGAATTTCCCTTACAATAGAAATATTGCAGACATTGCAGATTCGAGTTTCTTCTATTATGACCCGCTCTGGTAGATTTGCTTCGCGCCAACGTGCAATCACAATTTCCTGATTTCTTGCATTTACCTCACCACTTATTTTCACCATAACCCTAGGAACTAAAGCATTTCCATAAGCAAAACATGGAATTCGATTCATTTTTCACATAAACTCTTCAACGATTTTAATTCAAAAAGTAGATTTGCAACTAAGCATCAACAATATCACTTAATTAGTGGATTAATTTTTGACGTTTCATAGCCACCTACTATATTGTTGTTATTTTATAAGTTTGGGAATAGAAAAAAATAATAATTGTAGTATGAAAAACGGAAAGAAAAGTGCAAAATCAGAAAAAAATCTAGTTGTACGAATAAAAGCAGAAGAAAAAGCGCAATACCACATTACGGTTTTGGTTTAAACGAGTAAGTAAATACTAAATATAAGTTTATTAGCAAATAGTGAGCATAATAAATGAAGCACATCTAACCTTTCTATCTGTCAATCTGCAAAAGCTTTGTATTTCGCAACGACATCCAATTTCAAGGGATTTTTTATGTTAACGGTTTTTTCCGTACCTATATGAAGTTTAAGATATCGCTTTGGTCCTTTGTACTTGGACACCCAGTATCAGTATAAACACATCGTGACTATTATGTAGGTACATACAGTTAGCAAATAGTTTATTTTAATATAGACATTTCAATTAAGTTATCAGAAAATTAACTAGGAAGTATAATAATACTCAATTAAATCTATTAAAGAAATGAAACACTCTGTATAACGGACGTCTAGGGGACTTAACTTGCAATAACAATTTAAATGGACATATATATGTGTTAACTTCCATTCACCAAAATATTAAAACAATACCACCTTTTCAGATATATATATATATATATATATATATATATATATATATATATATATATATATATATATATATATACAGGGTGTTTCATTAAGGCTGGCCACCGACCATATTTCAGAAACTAGTGGACATAAAAAGTGGAGAAAAAAAATTCATTATAAAAGTCGCCACGAGAAAATCCTGAAATTATTTTTAAGTTCCGTAATTCATCGCAAGGGCGCAATTGAAAATTAAAAATAAAATTATAAATTTCTCCGAAAATTCCCACATTAAGGCATACCTTTGGTAACATCGTTAGAAAGCTTAGACAATTCTGCATCATTTTGGTCTAAGGCTCATTGGCGTACCGACCTTAATAAGAGTGGGGAAGCTATTGAATGTGTAATCATTTAAATCGCTGTTATTTTTAAACGACTTATCCGATTGTAGTAAACCTAGGCTTGTTTAGACGAAAAAGGTAAGTATTTTAACTGTCGCATCCATTGGTACGCGATAGCTCATAATAAAATTGTTAGAGGGCGCAATTTGTAATAATACCAGTATTTTGATTTTATTCAGAAAAATTAAATCATACGGTATGATTATGACATCATAAGCGGAAAGTAGCTTAAATTTGTAACAAAAACGTAAATAACGCAATTTGATATCTTTATTTGTTCCAGAGTTATGGCGAAAAGAAGACTTTTTAACCGTTTAATTTAATAATTGATTGTTGCTATGGTTTCTTAAGGTGTATAGGTTCGATTAGTAATGAGGAATCTGCATTTATCATAGTCTGTGCCTCCCTTCACACTCTATCTAGGCTTAGGACTAGTCCAAACTAGGCAAATTGCAAAATTTGGAGCGTGTTTAGAGGCCAACGGGCCATAACAACGATATCAAAGTAATGATTGATTTTTGTTTAAGAAACTTTTTAATAGAATGGTAAAAAATCATGAACAACTGTTAAAAAACAAGTGAAAAGCTATAAATTGACGGCCGTTTTGTAAAATACAACTATTAATTCTTCTTCTCGTACTGGAAACAGCTGTTTCGATTTCGTCTCGTGGAATCGAATTTATTGCAATTTCAATTCGGTGAATCATGTCCTCTCGGGTGGTTGGTCTCGTTTCGTAAACAATATCTTTTATTCTTCCCCACAAGTAGAAATCTAATACAGTTAAATCCGGGGATCTAGGTGACCACGGAAACAAACTACCCCTTCCCATCCAGCGATTTGGGTATCTAACATTTAAGAAATCACGGAATCTTCGGGAATAGTGTGAAGGACATCCATCATGTTGATACCACAGGGATGCTTTCACGTCAAGGGGAATGTCTTCTAAAAGATTGGGCAAGTCATTTTGTAAAAAGTTTAAATAAGATTCACCATTTAGGTGTCCATGAAAAACAAATGGTCCGATAATTCTGTCACCTAAAACACCACACCACAAATTTCCACTCCATCTGTTTTGGTGATCCACTTCGCGCATCCAGTGAGGATTTGTTTGCGACCAATAATGCATATTGTGCAAATTAACTCTGCCGCAGCTAGTAAAAGTAGCCTCATCGGTCCATAAAACTTTGGAAAGGAATCGAAGATTTTCACTACACTTGTCTCTCAGCCAATAGCAATAGTCGAGCCGCCTGTCAAAATCAGTGTCTGATAAAGCCTGGTGTAAAACTAGATGATAAGGATGCAGCTTAAAATCCCTTAAAATTCTGAACACAGAAGCAACACTTACACCTAGTTCTGTGGAAATCTCCCTGATGCTTACGTGAGGCTCCGATTCTACGTACACAAGAATATTAATACTATTGTCTTCATTTCTTATGCGACGTCTTCTGACAGGAAGTGGAATACGTCGTACATTTCCTGTTTGTCTTAAACGTGTTGCCATTCGCCGAAACACTTTTCTAGTGTAGTG